>JAGIQG010000035.1:47500-155474 GCA_024679065.1 Sphyrna mokarran | reverse complement strand
AATGCCCTGCCTGCAGCTCTTGTAGATGCGCCAAGTTTGGTGGCGTTTAAGAGGTTAATTGATAAGTATATGGAAGAGAAGGGAATGGTTTAGTTTGGAGGGGCATTGCTTTTTATTTTGGTCGGCACAACATCGAAGGCCGAAGGGCCTGTTCTGTGCTGTAATGTTCTATGTTCTATGTTCTATGTTCTATGTTCTACCTGACGCTGCCTCATCCACCAAGCTTGCAAAGCAAGGTGTATTGCTGAAACACAACTTAAGCACAAGCTGTGCAAGTCCAGAGCCACCAGAGCAACAGCTACAGTGTCTACACAAGTCTGCCCAATATGTGCCAGGACATTCCGTATCCCAATCGGCCTGATCAGTCATCTTCGGACACACCGCAACCAGCCTCAAAATGACTAATGGTGCCAAGGTCAATGACGATGAATGAACAATAATTGCTTGATTGCTCTTTGCCTGACCCTGCTCTACATCTGAACCAGGTGTGGTGCCACAGTACTGGCTGCTGTTAGTGTCTCCCCTTGACAGGCTATCCCCCTCAACAAATTCCAAAATGGTATACCTGTTTCAAAGGGAATAGGCACAAGAGACTCCTGCACTACCTGCCTGCTTCTCCAAGCAGTCACCCACCTACCTGTCTGAACCTGTGGTGTGATAACCTCCCTGTAAGTAGTGTCTATCACACTCTCTGCCTCCTGTCTGCTCCGTAGAGCAACCATCTGCCTCTCTAACCGAACAATGTGCTCTGTGAGGAGCTGCAGCTGGACACATTTCCTGCAGACATAGAACATAGAACATAGAACATAGAACACTACAGCACAAACAGGCCCTTCGGCCCACAAGTTGTGCCGAACACATCAAAAACCTACCCAGCCATAGACCTATCTATAACCCCCAATCCCATTGGATCCCATATACTCATCTAGAAGTCTTTTAAAAGACCCCAGCGAGTTCGCCTCGACCACCACCGACGGCAGCCGATTCCATTCACTCACCACCCTCTGAGTGAAAAACTTTCCCCTAGCATCCCCTCTGTACTTGCTTCCCTGCACCTTAAATCTGTGCCCTCTCATCGCGACCATTTCAGCCCTGGGAAATAGTCTCTGAGAGTCCACCCTATCTATTCCTCTCAACATCTTGTAAACCTCTATCAGGTCGCCTCTCAACCTTCGTCTCTCCAGGGAGAACAGTCCCAGCTCCCTCAACCTGTCTTCATAAGGCATGCCTCCCAATCCAGGCAACATCCTTGTAAATCTCCTCTGCACCCTTTCAATAGCTTCCACGTCCTTCCTATAGTGAGGCGACCAGAACTGCGCACAGTACTCCAAGTGTGGTCTGACAAGGGTCCTATAAAGCTGCAGCATTACCTCCTGACTCCTGAACTCAATCCCTCGATGAATGAAGGCCAGTACACCGTAAGCTTTCTTAACCACATCCTCCACCTGGGAGGCCGATTTGAGAGTCTTATGGACCCGGACCCCAAGATCCCTCTGCTCTTCCACACAGCTAAGACTCCTACCTTTGATAGTGTACTCATTCATCCCGTTGGATCTGCCAAAATGGACCACAACACATTTATCCGCGTTGAAGTCCATCTGCCACTTCTCCGCCCAGTCTTGCATCCTGTCGATGTCATGCTGCAACTTCTGACATCCCTCCAGACCATCCACAACACCACCGACCTTCGTGTCATCGGCGAACTTACTCACCCATCCCTCCACTTCCTCATCCAGGTCATTTATGAAAATGACAAACAGCAAGGGTCCTAGAACAGATCCCTGGGGCACTCCACTGGTGACCGACCTCCATGCAGAAAAAGAGCCATCCACAACCACCCTCTGCCTTCTGCAGGCAAGCCAGTTCTGGATCCACAAGGCCAAAGCCCCTTGGATCCCATGGCCTCTCACCTTCTCAAGAAGTCTTGCATGTGGGACCTTGTCAAATGCCTTGCTGAAGTCCATGTACACCACGTCCACTGCTCTTCCTTCGTCAATGTGTTCAGTCACATTTTCGAAGAACTCAATTAAGCTCGTAAGGCACGACCT
Source organism: Sphyrna mokarran (assembly GCA_024679065.1). Classification (NCBI taxonomy): domain Eukaryota; kingdom Metazoa; phylum Chordata; class Chondrichthyes; order Carcharhiniformes; family Carcharhinidae; genus Sphyrna; species Sphyrna mokarran. The sequence goes on along the minus strand of JAGIQG010000035.1, from coordinate 153,426 downwards.
GCCTTTTACAAAACCATGTTGACTATTTCTAATCAACCTAAACTTCTCCAAATGCTCGTAAATCAACAAAATTATCAGGAAGATAAGATTGCTCCCTGATTTCCCACATATGGCAGGAGAAGAATGCCACTGCCCTAGCTGCCATACTGTCCTTATTCAGTTAAAATAATAAAATAATCTCAACTCATCTTACCCTTGTCCTCCTGAAGATTTTTTATTTTTGGTCAGAGGAGAAGATAGGGAAACACTGAAGTAGTATTTGGAGTGTAACTGTTCATTCACAACAGCTCCTCCACAAACCACCATCTGGTAGCAGTGACTACACCGATGCAAATATTACCTGCAACCACCAATCATCTCCATCACTCTGCTGTCCTCACCTGGGCTGAGTCTAGCGTTTGATCATTGGCTGAGGAATTGATTGGTGCCAGTGGGAAGGTTCACATGGAGCCCATTCCAATTCAGGCTGCATTGTAATGTTGCTTAGATCAATAGTTTTCAATAAATTGCCACCCAAGAGCAGGACAATAGTTGATGAGCCACTTCTGTTCAGATTTTTTGTGTACAAGTGGAGGGGAGATTGGAGAAGATGGTAAATAGCTTGCTGAAAATTTAGTGTGAAGCACAATAAATACAGGCACTACTGCCCACACTTCAGACTGACGTCAGTAATACACAACTGCGAACATTTACAGAGAATGGAGTGAGCATCAAATTCAAGGACGGATAGCAGCCAATCAGTGAGAGACATACCTGACAGTTGGGCTGTTATTACCATCATTATCCAAGTTCCAGGACACAGACTGTCTATCAGCAACAATATTGAAGATTTATTAGCAACTGCAACTTCAATCCATCCTACTCTGCATCAAGATTACTGACTCTGTTATAATCATCAATTGCTCATTATCATCACGCAGGGAGATGTAAATGCAGTTGTGGAGAACACTGAGGTACAGGGTTGCAAACTGGAAAGTATTAAAGTAGATAAGGAGGATGTGCTAGATATTCTTGAGGGTTTGAAGTCTCAAGTCCCCTGGGCCGGATGGGATTTACCCTAGGATTCTCTGGGAGGCAAGAGAGGCGATTGCAGAGCCTCTGGCTCTGATCTTCAGGTCGTCATTGGTTACGGGTGTGGTTCCGGAGGACTGGAGGATAGCGAATGTGGTCCCATTGTTCAAGAAGGGGAAGAGAGACCTTCCAGGGAATTATAGGCCAGTGAGTCTTACTTCTGTTGTGGGCAAAGTATTGGAGAGAATTATAGGGATAGGATTTATAGTTATTTAGAGAGAAATGAATTGATTGGGGATAGTCAGCATGGTTTTGTGAAGGGTACGTCGTGCCTTACTAACCTTATTGAGTTATTTGAAAAAGTGACCAAAGAGGTGGATGGGGGTAAGGCAGTTGATGTGGTATATATGGACTTTAGTAAGGCGTTTGATAAGGTGGCCCATGGAAGACTTCTGCAGAAAATGCAGATGTATGGGATAGAGGGTGATTTAGCTAATTGGATTAGGAATTGGCTAGCAGATAGAAGACAGAGGGTGGTGGTTGATGGGAGATATTCATCGTGGAGTTCGGTTACAAGTGGTGTACCTCAGGGATCTGTTTTGGGGCCCCTGCTGTTTGTAATTTTTATAAATGATCTGGATGAGGGTATTGAAGGATGGATTAGTAAATTTGCAGATGACACTAAAGTCGGTGGAGTGGTAGATAGTGAAGAGGGGTGTTATAGTTTGCAGAGAGACTTGGACAAGTTGCAGAGCTGGGCCGAGAGGTGGCAAATGGAGTTTAATGTGGAAAAGTGTGAGGTAATGCACTATGGCAGGAATAATAAATGTGTAGAGTATAGGGCTAATGGTAGGATTCTTAATAGTGTTGATGAACAGAGGGATCTTGGTGTATTTGTGCATAGAACCCTGAAAGTAGGCAGTCAAGTCGATAAGGTTGTTAAGAAGGCATATGGAGTCTTAGCTTTTGTTGATAGGGGGATTGAATTTCAGAGCCGCAACGTCATGTTGCAACTGTACGAAATTCTAGTGCGGCCGCACTTGGAGTATTGTGTGCAGTTCTGGTCCCCACATTATATGAAGGATGTGGAAGCATTGGAGAGGGTACAGAGGAGGTTTACCAGGATGTTGCCTGGTATGGAGGGCAGGTCTTATGAGGAGAGGCTGAGGGATTTGAGCTTGTTTTCGTTAGAAAGGAGGTGACTAAGAGGGGACCTGATCGAAACATATAAGATGATTAGAGGTTTAGATAGGGTGGACAGTGATAGCCTTTTTCCTAGGATGGAGAAAGCTAGCACGAGGGGACACAGCTTTAAATTAAGGGGTGATAGTTATAGGACGGATATCAGAGGTAGGTTCTTTACCCAGTTCTTTGGCTGATAGGATTAAGGAGAATCCTAAAGATTTCTTTAGATATGTAAGAATAGAAGATTGTTTAGGAAAAGATTAGGGCCAGTCATAGACAGCAGTGGGAAGTTGCGCGTGGAGCCTGAAGAGATTGGAGAGGTACTGAATAAATATTTCTCTTCGGTATTCACGCAGGGTGATGTAAATGTAGTTATGGAGAACACTGAGGTACAGGGTAGCAAACTGGAAGGTATCGAAGTAGATAGGGAGGATGTGCTAGATATTCTCGAGGGTTTGAAGTTGGATAAGTCCCCTGGGCCGGACGGGATTTACCCTACGATTCTCTGGGAGGCAAGAGATGCGATTGCAGAGCCTCTGGCTCTGATCTTCAGGTCGTCGTTGGTTACAGTTGTGGTTCCAGAGGACTGGAGGATAGCGAATGTGATCCCCGTGTTCAAGAAGGGGAAGAGAGACCTTCAGGGAATTATAGGCCAGTGGGTCTTACTTCTGTTGTGGGCAAAGTATTGAAGAGAATAATTAGGGATAGGATTTATAGTTATTTAGAGAGTAATGAATTGATTGGAGATAGTCAGCATGGTTTTGTGAAGGGTAGGTCGTGCCTTACTAACCTCATTGAGTTTTTTGAAAAAGTGACCAAAGAGGTGGATGGGGGTAAGGCGGTTGATGTGGTATATATGGACTTTAGTAAGGCGTTTGATAAGGTGGCCCATGGAAGACTTCTGCAGAAAATGCAGATGTATGGGATAGAGGGTGATTTAGCTAATTGGGTTAGGAATTGGCTAGCAGATAGAAGACACAGGGTGGTGGTTGATGGGAGGTATTCATCGTGGATTCGGTGACAAGAGGTGTACCTCAGGGGTCTGTTTGGGGCCCCCTGCTGTTTGTAATTTTTATAAATGATCTGGATGAGGGTATTGAAGGATGGATTAGTAAATTTGCAGATGACACTAAAGTTGGTGGAGTGGTAGATAGTGAAGAGGGGTGTTATAGTTTGCAGAGAGACTTGGACAAGTTGCAGAGCTGGGCCGAGAGGTGGCAAATGGAGTTTAATGTGGAAAAGTGAGGTAATGCACTATGGCAGGAATAATAAATGTGTAGAGTATAGGGCTAATGGTAGGATTCTTAATAGTGTTGATGAACAGAGGGATCTTGGTGTATTTGTGCATAGATCCCTGAAAGTAGGCAGTCAAGTCGATAAGGTTGTTAAGAAGGCATACGGAGTCTTAGCTTTTATTGGTAGGGGGATTGAATTTCGGAGCCGCAACGTCATGTTGCAACTGTACAAAACTCTAGTGCGGCCGCACTTGGAGTATTGTGTGCAGTTCTGGTCCCCACATTATAAGAAAGATGTGGAGGCATTGGAGAGGGTACAGAGGAGGTTACCAGGATGTTGCCTGGTATGGAGGGCATGTCTTATGAGGAGAGGCTGAGGGATTTGAGGTTGTTTTCGTTAGAAAAGAGGAGGCTAAGAGGGGACCTGATCGAAACATATAAGATGATTAGAGGTTTAGATAGGGTGGACAGTGATAGCCTTTTTCCTATGATGGAAAAAGCTAGCACGAGGGGACACAGCTTTAAATTAAGGGGTGATAGTTATAGGACGGATATCAGAGGTAGGTTCTTTACCCAAAGGGTGGTTCGGGAGTGGAATGCCCTGCCTGCAGCAGTTGTAGATGCGCCAAGTTTGGTGGCGTTTAAGAGGTTAGTTGATAAGTATATGGAAGAGAAGGGAATGGTTTAGTTTGGAGGGGCATTGCTTTTTATATTGGTCGGCGCAACATCGAAGGCTGAAGGGCCTGTTCTGTGCTGTAATGTTCGATGTTCTATGTTCTATAGTTGATGTGATACTCAGACAGATTCCCATTGCTTATGCCACACATTTCCTTTTTGTACGGAACATTAAATTGTGTAATATACACGGCGTCCTGCTTTACGCAATAACTGACTGTTCAGTCTGGTACACAGTTGCTTTTACCTTTGATCGATTTGTGGCAATTTGTTGTCAGAAGTTGAAAGCAAAATATTGCACAGAGAGAACAGCGACCATAGTTGTGGGAAGCATGACGGTGCTGTTCTTATTGAAAAATACTTTCTGGTACTTTATTTTGACCAGTGAATATACACTGTTTAACATTCCCTGGTTTTGTCATGTGTTAGACACCTTTCTTCTTTCAAGGGTATGGGGAGCAGTAGAAACAATACATTATATTTTAACTCCATTTATCCCTTTCATTCTGATCCTGCTGCTCAATGCGCTGACTGTTAGACACATTCTGGTGTCGAGTGGGGCTCGGAGGAGACTCCGGCTCCACAGCAGTGGGAAGAATCCTGGTGATCCTGAAATTGAGAAACGAAGAAAATCCATCATTTTACTCTTTGTCATCTCGGGAAATTTTATCTTGCTCTGGCTGATGTTTCTGGTGAATTCTATATGCTTGCGAATGATCATGATGCAAGATAATGCGTCAATTAGCATTTCAGATGTCCTACAAGAAATCGGTTTTATGCTTCAGCTTTTGAGTTCTTGCACAAATACCTGCATTTATGCAGCAACTCAGAATATATTCCGTAACGAGTTGAAGTCTGTGCTGAAATATCCCATCACTCTCATCTTGAAATGTTGCTGGGGAAACAAATAGAAATTAAAACATGCCCAGCTGGCTCCGGGAATAGAAACAAAGAGTAAAACATCCCACAATCGATTGCTATTTCATTGTTAGCTTCAACAAATATGCAGCAATTTGACTTCATGCAGGAAACTGGATAAATCATTCCAACTTTAACATGTTAATAAAATAAGACAAACAAACAACTTCCCACCTGAATCAAATAATCTGCTTGTTCTTTCTCTTGTTGTATATTTTTTATTCATTTATGTGATTTGGGTGTTGTTGGCTGCAACCAGCATTTATTATCCATCCCAAACTGCATCCCATTTCAGAGGGCATTTGAAAGTCACCCACACACCTGTAGATCTGCAGTCTTATGTAGGCCAGACCAGATAAAAATGGCAGATTTCCTTCCCTAAAGGTCATTAGTTTTTCTGACAATTGGCAATCATTTCATGGTCACTGTTAGACTTTTAATTATAGATTTTTATTGAAATCAAATTTCACCAGCGGCTGTAGTGGGATTTGCACCTGGGTCTCTGGATTACAAATCTCGTGACGATACTACTGTGTCACCATCTACCTAGGCATGTGTTTGTCTTAACGTGCCATGGAAAAGACCCAGAGATCTCAGCTAAAAACCATCCACATGATAACTGAGCCACGATGAAGATAGGTGATTATTGCATTCTGTAGATGCTATTTGTTCACCAGATGGACAACTCATCCAATGAATAGAGGGCAATCATTTCTTTATGAATCAAGATTGACTTCATGATATTGGAGATTGAAAAATAATTTTAAAACTTCATGCACACCCTGGATGGGATTTTCCCACACAGATTCAAAGAACTGAATTTCACTTTGGCAGAAATAACAAATGTGTAGAGTATAGGGCTAATGGTAGGACTCTTAATAGTGTTGATGAACAGAGGGATCTTGGTGTATATGTGCATAGATCCCTGAAAGTTGGCAATCAAGTCGATAAGGTTGTTAAGAAGGCATATGGAGTCTTAGCTTTTATTGGTAGGGGGATTGAATTTCGGAGCCGCAACGTCATGTTGCAACTGTACAAAACTCTAGTGCGGCCGCACTTGGAGTATTGTGTGCAGTTCTGGTCCCCACATTATAAAAAAGATGTGGAGGCATTGGAGAGGGTACAGAGGAGGTTTACCAGGATGTTGCCTGGTATGGAGGGCAGGTCTTATGAAGAGAGGCTGAGGGATTTGAGGTTGTTTTCGTTAGAAAGAAGGCGGCTAAGAGGAGACCTTATTGAAGCATATAAGATGATTAGAGGTTTAGATAGGGTGGACAGTGATAGCCTTTTTCCTAGGATGGAGAAAGCTAGCACGAGGGGACATAGCTTTAAATTAAGGGGTGGTAGTTATAGGATGGATGTCAGAGGAAGGTTCTTTACCCAGAAGTTGGTGAGGACATGGAATGCCCTGCCTGCAGCAGTTGTAGATGCGCCAAGTTTGGGGGCATTTAAGTGGTCAGTGGATAGGTTTACGGATGAAAATGGAATGGTTTAGGTTAGAGGGTCATTGCTTTTTCTCAATTGATCGGCGCAACATCGAAGGCCGAAGGGCCTGTAGTGCGCTGTAATGTTCTATGTTCTATGAATTTGTGTAAAAACTGCTTTTTTCAGCGGGAGTTTCAAAATGATAGTGGATGGGGAGTCATGGGGGTTGGGATGGGGGTCATTGGATGGTGGTAGAGATTCACATTTGTCCAATTATTCATCTCAGCTCCCCACCCCCTCCCAATTACCAGCGTTCCCATCAGTCTGGACCATACCAACCCAACACCATTCTTGGTGCCGAGCGTCACCTCAATGGGTTACCTACCAATAAAATACTGGCCATGGTAGGCAGGGACAGCATACCAGTGGGAACACAGGGGTGCCCATTGTGGTCCTTAAGGCATAAACATTGATGCGTGAACTGCACTGCCTTCTGGGTATGTGTTTGAGTTCAGTCACACAGGCAGGAGCAGCATCCTGACTATCACCAGCTGGGTTCCATGAGGTGGTGACCTTCCTATAAAGTGGCAATCAGAACCGTACACAATATTCGAACTGTGGCCTCACCAAATCAACACAATGTCAACATGACTTCCCTGGAATGATAAAAGCAAACATCCCAAATGTCTTTCTCACCACCCTACAAACATGCCTTTCAGCTTTCAGAGATCTGTGGATGGATTTGGAGGGGAATTTGGCCTCACAGTCATAGGAGTATAAGGAATCTAGTAAGGGGCTGAGGACACAGCCATGTGGGTCACCTGTGTTGAGGATGATCATGGAGGAGGTATAGTTGTGTATCTTTACTGATTGTATCGTTGTTGGTGCCAATGGAAGCAGCAAGTGAGAAGGAGAAATTGAAGGATGAAGTAGCTGAGTGACATGATGGCAGCAGAGTTTAATGTGGGACAATGTGTCGTAAAGTGAAAAGTGGGTAAATGTCCCCATACTCACCTTGAGCAGTTTGCAGTGGCCCTTTTTAACTCAGGTACATTATGCAGTGAGTTACACAAAGGGCGACAAGTGTCAGGTGAAGGTCCAATTCTACGGTATTGAACGCATCAGGACATTGAATTTGATGATCAGCCATGATCAAAATAAATGGTGGAACAGCCTTAAAGGATCGAATGGCCTTCTCCTGATTCTAGTTTCTATATTTCCATATAAAGGATATCATCAAATCAGGAAAACTCAAGAGAGATAAAGAATTGATAATGAAATGGTGTTAAAGAGTGGAGGAGATAGGGATTACAAAGAACAAAGAACAAAACAGCACGGGAAACAGGCCCTTCGGCCCAACGAGCCTGCGCCGCAACCCCGATGTTCCCACCTCTACCTGCGATCCCTGTCTATGTTTATAGATCTATGGATTAAAACCAAATTTGAGACAATTGAGAGAGAATTTGTTTTGCCAATTAGCCTAAGAGCACACCTTTGGGATGTGGGAAGAAACCGGAGCACCCGGAGAAAACCCACGCAAGCACGGGGAGAATGCGCAAACTCCCACAGACACAGGCCCAAATCCATGTATCTGCACAGCACAGGGATAGTCACTGAGCTGTTGTGTTGCCCACCAAATGGTCCAGATCAAGCGTACACTAACGACGTGAAACACTAGGATACTCTCCAAGAAAATATCCAAGAGCAGCCCTCTCATGACCAATCGCGTGTATGTCCCTTGTTAGACAACAAGGTGGACCAAAGCACCTGTAGGATAAAAACAAGTACATCAATATCATCATCTATTTACACACTTCCCAGGGACTCCCAAGGCTCATGATCCCTATTTTTAATCAGTTTTCTATACCCCTCCATTCCCATTCTGTTCATGTGCCCATCTAAGTATTTCTTAAATAACTCCAGTGTACCTGCCTCCACCACTTTACGTGGCAGCGCATTCCATACCCCCACCACCCTCTGTGTGAAAAAACTCCCTCTAGCATCCAAATTATACCTTACCCCCCTCTCCCTCTAGCATCCAAGTTATACCTTACGCTCCCTCACACTAAGCCCGTGACCTCTTGTGCTATTCGAGTCCATCCTAAGAAAAAGCTTAATCCAGTTTACTCTATCTATACCCCTCATAATCTTGTACACCTCTATTAGATCTCCTCTAAGTCTACGTCTTTCTAAGGAAAGCAGTCACAATTTGCCTAAACCTCTCCTTGTAACCCAGACCTTCCATACCAGGCAGCATCCTTGTAAACCTCCTCTGTACTCTCTCCAGAGTCCCCATGTCCTTCCGGCAGTAAGGCGAGCAGAACTGGACACATTATTCCAAATGAGGTCTAACCAACGTTTTATACAACTTGATTGAGGATTGATCTAGTTCCACAGAGAATGGGATTGGAAAGTTACAACAGGAGTAGATGGGGTTACTATTGATAAGGAAGGAATATGGACAAAGAGAGGAAAAGACTTTGGACACTGACTATAACTTTCTATTGAGTATACGGTATTCAATGCTCACAATGTGCTCTGCTCTACACTGGGGAATTCAGATACAGACTGAGTTTCCGCTTTGAGGGACACGTCCATTCTTTCCACAAACACGACCCTGAGCTTCCTGTGGTTTGTCATTACAATCCTCCACCTTGCGGGCACTCTGTTCTTGCTGTCCTTGTCCTGTGACAGTGTTGGAATGAAGCTCAGTGTAAGCTGGAGGAAAAGCAGATCCTCTTTCGAATGGACTCTCGACAACATCCTGGACTCAGCTCTGAGTTCAACAATTTCACATCAGACTCTCCACCTTCATTCCAGCTTTTCTGCTGCTTTCATTTTGTCTCATTGCTTTCTTTATTCCTTTCTGTTACACACTGACAGTTCCTAGGCAACTAGTCATACCTGGAGACATCTTGGGTACAATTGTTTAAGTGTATTTATTGGTGTCACAAGTAGACTTACATTAACACTGCAATGAAGTTACTATGGAAACCCCCTATTCACCACAAACTGCTGCCTGTTTGGGTACACAGAGGGAGAATTTAGCATGGCCAATGCACCCTAACCAGCACTTGTTTCGGGCAGTGAGAGGAAACCTTAGCACCCAGAGGAAACTCACGCAGACATGGGGAGAACGTGCAGACGTTCTAAACCTCAGATTAGAGGTTTAGATAGGGTGGACAGTGATAGCCTTTTTCCTAAGATGGAGAAAGCTAGCACGAGGGGACATAGCTTTAAATTAAGGGGTGGTAGTTATTGGACGGATGTCAGAGGTAGGTTCTTTACCCAAAGGGTGGTAAGGGTATGGAATGCCCTGCCTGCTGCAGTTGTAGATGCGCCAAGTTTGCTGGCGTTTAAGAGGTTAGTAGATAAGTTTATGGATGAAAAGGGAATGGTTTAGGTTAGAGGTCATTGCTTTTTCTTAATTGGTCAGCGCAACATCGAAGGCCGAAGGGCCTGTTAGAACCTCTCTAATGTTCTATGTTCTATGTTCTATGACTCGGTACAGGGAGTGACCCAAGCTGGAAATTGACCATGGGCCTCTGGTACTGTGAGGGAACAGTACTAATGACTGTGCCACTGTGCCAGGGACAAATGGTCAGGAATATGGTGGTTTTTGCACCTGTGTTTTAAGAGATCTTAGTTCAATGAATTTCTGCTACTCTGTACAGCACAGAGGCTGTCAGGGGATTTACACCGGTAGGTGTGGAGGGGTCAGTCCCACTCGAGAGGCGGGCAGCAGCCTGCTGAGGGTGCAATGATCTCCCAGGCATCCCCTGCCCCTGAATTCCCCGTGGAGAGCAATGGGATTTAGTCCCTTCAGTGAGACCATCAGGACTACCCACATTAATGGGGGACCAGACATGATCTCCGTTTGTGCAATCACTTCTTTCTCATTCATATTAATGAGAGGAGGCCTAATTAGTAAGTTTGCAGATGACACCAAGATTGGTGGCACAGTGGACAGTGAGGAAAGTTATCTCTGACTGCAATGGGATCTCGATCAATTGGGCCAGTGGGCTGACGAGTGGCAGATGGAGTTTAATTTAGACAAATGCAAGATGATGCATTTTGGTAGATTGAACCAGAGCAGAACTTAGTGAATGGAAGTGCACTGGGGAGAGTTACAGAACAAAGAGATTGAGGGGTATATGTTCATAGTTCCTAGACTGATTCTTGAAGAAGGCATTCGGCATGCTTTGTTTCATCGGTTTGGACATTGAATACAGGAGTTGGGATGTCTTATTGAAGTTGAAAAGGACATTGGTAAGGTCACACTTGGAACACTGTGTGCTATTCTGGTCACCCTATTATAGAGAGGATATTATTAAAATAGGATGAGGGCAGAAAAGATTGATTAGGACTCGATGGTTTGGGTTATAAAGAGAGGCTGGATAGACTGGGATTTCTTTCTTTGGAGCGTAAGGAGCTGAGAAGTGATCTGAGAGAGGTCTGTAAAATACTGAGGGGCACAGATCAGCTAGATTGTCAATATCTTTTCCCAAATGTAGGGGAGTCTAAAACTAGTGGGTATAGCTTTCAGGTGAGAGGGGAGAGATACAACAAGTGTCCAGAGGCACAATTTTTTCTCGCAGAGAATGGTGAGTGTCAGGAAAAAGCTACCAGAGGTAATAGTAGAGGCAGTACATTTTGACTTTTAAAAAGCATTTAGATAGTTAAATGGGTTTTTCCAGCACACGGGCTCCCGAGACTGCCCTCTCTGCGGCCTCAAGGAGTCCGTGGACCATGTCTATGTTTGGTCTTATAGATTGCACCCCCTTTATGGTTTCCTCAATCACGTTTATTGATGTTTTGTTTGCACTTCAATCCCACGTTCCTGATCTACGGTCACCCGCTGCGGAGAGGGGAGGGGAGGGACACTGATCTCCTCGTGAACCTGCTCCTAGCCATGGCAAGAACGCCCTCAATAGGTCCAGGCAGCGGGCGATCGGGGGGGGTGGGGTGGTGGGGCGTCCGTCCCAACTGTCTGTCCCTCTACCGCAGCTACATTTGCAGCCGGATGTCCCTGGAGAGGGAGCATGCGGTGTCCGCGGGCACAATTGATGTCTTCCGTGCCCGCTGGGCACCGCAGGGGCTGGGCTGTGTTATGGAGCCCAACAATCACATTTTGATTGGATGTTTTAAGTTTCCTTTGGACTTTGGTTTCTGTTCAGGCCGTTTCCCCCCACTTCCTTTCTGGGGGGCTGTCTCTCTTAATTTGTCCCTAAGTTAATTTGAGTTTGTTTACTTGTTAGGTCCATGAAAAGAACTGCCTGATTGGTTTAAAAAAAGACATCAAGGAGAGGTGTGACTGGGTAATTGGTTCTATTGGTTCTGGAAGAATTGCTGTCAGCTGAGTGTGGGCTGTGTGTATAAAAGGTGTTGCTCGGTGCCTGAAGGGATGGTTGAGTTGTTTGCTATGATGGGGGATTTTGGAGTGAGGGCTTTCTTCCCAGTGCTGGTGTTAGTTGGAGCTGTTTGTTGCTCTGATACTTGGCAACAGTTTCCATGGGTAATAGTCAAAGCCACCCCTAGGCCTCAGACACTCCCTCCTCCGGGGCCTACCTTTGATTCCCATTTGTGTGTGTCTGAGGGTCAAGGTGTGTCTCCAGTGCAGAGTGTGAGGGTGCAGTGTGGAGAGGACAAGCTGCTGGTCAGGGTCCAGCTGGATTTATTTGGAACCAGGCACCTGGTTAAAGCTGCTGATCTGACACTGGGGACAGCAGGTTGTCGGCCAACCAGGATCTACTCTCAGAACCACACTGTCCTCTTTGACTATGGGCTCCATGAGTGTGGCAGCAGATTGCAGGTAATGTCAATCCTCAAACTCTGCCTCTGAGCTGGGGCTGCCGGTTATCCCCCACTCTTCACTCCCACACTTGGTCAGATGTCATTGATATTGAGGAGATAGCTGTCTCCTGCTTTATAAACCCCAAACTAGCTTTCAATTCAGGATTTTACTTTCACTGGTCTGAGTCTCTCCAACCCCCATTGTTCTGGAAGCTTCTCTTTGCTTCCTCCCAGCTTTTCCTATTTTGAGGATTTTTCAGTTGATTTCCCTCATTCTGATTAACTCAACTGAAGGTGAGTTGAGATGGATTCAACTAAAGAGGAACTTTCCCAGTCATTGGAATAAAATGGGCCCTGATTACAAACTCTGCTATTTCTATCTCCAAATTACTAACAACTTGTGGCTCCTTTTCCTGGTAACTGAAGCATTTATTGAATCAATTCTGTTTCATTCTGGTCTTGGGCTAATGATCTCTCCTTGCAGCAAGGTCTGTGGTTGCATAGCAACACTGCTAACCAGATGAGGCCCTTCAGCCTGTTCCCCAGTCATTATGATCAGGACTGAGCTTCCCACAGCCTCCATGTTCTTGTCTTTGCAACATGATTCCCTCAATGGCCAGAAATAAATGCCTCTGTCCTGAATATCCTCAGTGAGTGACCATTCCCAGCTCTCTGGGACTGGAGAGAATTCCAAAATCCATCAGTTGCTGGATGGAGAAATTCCTGACAATATTAAGCCTAAATGACTGACCCCCTGTCCTGAGATGACTCTCCTAGGACACTCTACACATTGGAGGGGAGGTGGTATGGGGAGCAGCCTCTTCACACTGACCCTGTCGATCTCCCCTGAAGAATTGTTTGAATGGAATGAGTTCATTGTTAACCCCAGTGTAGAAGATTCTCATTTCATATCAGTTCTTCATTCCTGAAGCTGTTGTCTTTCAGATGACTGGAGATTTCCTGACCTACAGCACCCACCTGAGCCACAGCCCAGAGTATCATGGATCTGTTATTGTGAGAACCAATGGAGCTGTCATTCCCATTGAGTGTCGTTATTTTAGGTGAGAATCTTTACTCGATTGTCAATAAGATCTCCAGTTGCTAGTGGCCTCTGACCTTGTCCTAAAATGGCTCCACTCTTTCCAGGAAGGGCAATGTGAGCAGTAACCCCATCAAACCCACCTGGATCCCATTCTTCTCCACCAGGTCTGGAGAAGGGCATCTCATTCTCACTGCGCCTGATGAATGGTATGTGATGGGTGGATGGTGAGTGATTTCCTGTCCTCACTCACTGGGAGTTACACTCACTCTCTCCAACTCTTGTCCTTCAGGTGACTGGCTTACAGAGCGCACTTTGACTGTCTACTACCTGGGTGAGCTCATTCACATTGAGGCCTCTGTTTCAATGAGTAACCACATGGCCCTGAAACTCTACATTGACCGCTGTGTAGCTACATTGAGACCAGGCCAGGATTCCAGGCTGAGTTACAGCATCATTGACTACAATGGGTAAGGAGCTCTCTGCTTTCTCCAGCTCCTCCCATCTCAATGGCTTCTCTGGATTCACTTCATGTCCCTTTTCCCATCTTTCTTCAGTTGCCTCCTGGACAGCAAAGCTGAGGACTCCTTTTCAACCTGTGTTGCCAGGAGCCGGACAAGCTCCGCTTTGACCTGGATGCCTTCTGTTTCTTTGGAGATGAGCGTTCCTTGGTAAGGGGAAGGTGATCACTGGGGTCTCCATGTTGGGAGAGAGTCACTCAATAATCACTTGTGTTGAATGTGTCCCTCAGATTTTCATCACCCGTCACCTGAGAGTTGCTCCAGTGGATCAGAGATTCCAGGAACAAAGCTTGTACTTGGCAGAAGATGCAGAATGTGTAAGTTCCCCCTTCTGTCCCTCGAATGTGTTTGTGTGGAGACATGATGCACAACCTGGTTGACTGGTTTCTCTTGTTTAGCTGGACCCCATTGGAGGAATCGAGCTTTGACATTTGTGCCTGTTGCCATGTGGGGAACTGTGGGACCAGAAGGGATTTGGGACTTGGATCCAGAGGAAGGAGAGATCTTGTAGCTGAAGCTGGTAGGACATTGATCTTCTAGATGTGGGAGCTTCCCCCATTCCCCTCACTAACTGAAATGGTTGATATTGCAGAGAGAGAAGCTGGATTGAAGTGGGAGGCTGAGGCCTCACTGGGACCCCTGCTCATTCTGGATACTGATGGGACCAACCTGGAACAGCCTTCCTGAGTGAGGCTGAGGGAAGGATAGAGGAGAGGTCTCCAGGGGGTGAGTTGGCTGAGTGCTGGTTTCCATTTCCCCCTCAGTGTTAGCTTCACTAACCATTGGTTTCTCATTGCTTTGTAGATGTGGAGCCTGAGGTGGTTCTGATTGTGACCCTGACAGTGACAGCTGTCTCCCTGATCTCTGCTTCATTGATCACCTTGTTCCTGTACAGGAAACACAAACTCTGTTCAACCAGTCATCAAATGATCAATAAAGCACTGACTCCTTGTCTCTAGTGTCTGAGCTGATTGGTCAATGCATCCTTTACATGGGACTGGCTGGGGTGAGCCAATCCCAGCACAGAACTGGGCCTGCTGAATGATTTACTGAGGGGTTGAGAGAGAAACACCCACTCTGTGTATTTGATGGGCTGTTCCTGGTTTTCTGAGAGACCAGTATAGGGGAGGGGGTGTGATCAGGTCTGGGGGTGTCCATGTGGAGCTGGGGCTGCTTCATCTTTCCCATGGTGATCACTTCCTAGAGAAGGGCAGATCACTAAATCCCTGGCTGCTGATCTCTGTTCAGTGATGCAGATTTGAGGAATTGACCTGGGAGGATGTTGTGCTGATCAAGCTGGATGAGTCCTATTGGATAGAACTGCTGGACTGTCTATAGCATGTGATGAGGGAGAAAGCTACCTGATCACATTCTCCCCAATCTCTCTGCCACAGATACCTCTGCCCATTACAGCTTTGCTTCAAGTGTCTGTCCACAATCCCTTCAGATAGCCCGTTGCTGTGTGGCATTCACACCCTGCTAAATGTGAGATTATTACATATCTAGCAATTCTTCTGGTGTGAGCACTACCTACATGGCACATAGTGGAAGCAGCCTGCAGAACAACACTAAGCAATCTCCCAAATCACTGGATCAGGTAAGCACCCTGCACTGACTGTGGAATCAGTTGGATCAAAAGCACACAGGCCCTTCAGCCCAACTTGCAAATGGATTAGTTCAGGAAATTTGATAGTATCCATGGACCAGTGTTTGTCCCACATCCCTCTAAACCTTCCCCATAAATGGCCATAGAGCCTGTACTGTGCTGTAATGTTCTAAATACCTGTCACCTGCCTTTGCAATGTTGTAATTATCCCCATCTCCTCTGGGAGCTTATTCCGTGTATACACTACCCTCTGGAAGAGTGCTCCTTACCCTGAATGAAAGACCTTGACTACATATTGATGTTGCTTGTGATTTTATAAACCCCTCATTCTCCTAGATACCCCACGTGTCCTTTCCACAAGGCTCCCACAGTCCTACCATGAAGTCAGCAAGGAGAGACAGCAACATTGGTGCCTTCCAAAGGCTTGTCCTTAACCCTTTATTATACTCAGGCAGCATGGTGGCAGTGATCTGGATTCCCCTCAGTCTCTAGTGACCATCTGTGTGTAGTTTGCATCTTCTCCCTTGGGCCAAAGGTGTCTTCTTTGGGTTGGCCCCACTGAATTGCCTCTTAGCCCCTGACCCTAACAGGGTAAATATGCAATGTTTTGTGGTTAGGGCCTGAGTGGGATTGTCAGTGCAAGCTTGATGGGCTGACTGTGGGGTAATGCGTTTTGGAAGGTCTATAAAATTATGAAGGGTATAGAGAGAGTAACCAGTGGTAAGCTTTTTCCTAGGTTGGAATCGAATCTTATGAGGGGCCACAGGCTTCAGGTGAGGGGGGGGCAAGGTATAATTTGGATGTTAGAGGGAGGTTTTTCACACAGAGGGTTGTGGGAGTATGGAACATACTGCCAGGTTAGGTGGTGGAGACAGGCACTCTGGGGTTATTTAAGGGATACTTCTGCATATAAGCAGAATAGAAATGGAGGGATATAGAAAACTGTTTTTCAATAGGGATTAAGAGCCTTGGGACCTTCCTGGGAATTGCATAAGATGTGCATGCTATTGATGGTCTTCTCTCTCATTCCACAGGTGCTTCAGTCTGCCTTGTTGTACGACAAGGGGCATATACACAATGGGTTGTGCGAGAGCTGCTGTTGGATTTTTTGGGTGGCCTCGTGCTTCAAATCGTTGGTGTATGATTAAACTTGACCAGTTGATGGGTGGCGTGACAGCTCAGTGACTATCACTATTTGCTGTGCAGATACATGGATTTGGGACAGTATCTGTGGGAGTTTGCATATTCTCCCTGTGCTTGTGTGGCATTTCTCTAGGTATTCACGTTTCCTCCCACACCAAGATGTGCTGTTATGCTGATTGGTGTAACAAATTGTCTCCTCAATCTGGTTTCCATAAACAGACAAGGGTCGTGGGTGGAAGTGGGAACTCGCACTGAAAATTGTGGCACGGGCTCGTTGGGCCAAATGGCCTGATACCTATGCTGTGATGTTTTTTCTTAATACAGATAAGAAATATACAGTAAATGGCAGAACCCTTATGAATATTGATAGACAAAGGGATCTGAGTGTCTAGGTAGGCCAGTAATTGAAAGTGGCAATGTAGTTGGAGAAGGTAGTCAAGAAGGCATACAGTGTACAACATAGAGCACGACAGCACAAACAGGCCCTTTATCCAACAAGTTGTGCTGATCATACCCATACCTACTAGGCCATGGAACTATCTGTAACTCTCAATCCCTTTTTTTTTAAAAAAAAAACCCCAGTGTTTGCCTTCACCACCAACAGCAGCCAATTCCATTCCATCTGAGTGAAAAACGTACCCCTAACATCTCCTCAGTACTTGCTGCCCAGCACCTTAAACCCGTGTCCTCTCGTAACGACCGTTTCAGCCCTGGGAAGTAGCCTCCGAGAATCCACCCTATAAACCTTTCAGGTCCCCTCAACCTTCGTCTCTCCAGGGAGAAGAGACCCAGCTCCCTCAACCTATCTTCATAAAGTATGCCTCCCAATCCAGGCAACATCCTTGCTGACCTCCTTTCATGCTTCCCTTTGTCGGCTGGAGCATCGAGTTTAAAATTTGGCAAGTTAATTTGCAGCTCTATGGAACTTTAGTTTGGCTGAACTTGGAATATATTGTTGGATGTGGAGGTTTTGGAGGGGGTACATGATGTTGCCTGCTATGGAAGGTATTAGCTATGAGGAGAGGTTGGATAAACTTGGTTTGTTCTCACTAGAATAACAGAGGTTGATGGGAGAAATTATAAAAGTCTACAAGATTGAGGCATGGTCAGATTGGAGTCAGCATTTTTCCCAGGATGGAAGGGTCAGTTACTCGGGGACACAGGTTTAAGGAGTAAGGTTTAAAGGAGATGTACAAGGCAGAATTGATCCCTGTGGTACTCTACTGATCATGTCTTTCCCCTCTGAAAAGGACCCATTTATTCCAACTGTTTTCTATGTGACAGCCAGTTTTCAATCCAAGCTAACACATTCCCTTCAATCCCTCGGGCTTTTACTATTGTGCACCCACACCTTATGTGGCACCTTGCTGAATGCCTTTTGGAAATCAAAATACTCTACATCTGCAGCTTCCCCTTGATCTATTCTCTGTTAAATCATCAAAGAATTTCAGCAAATTTGTGAAGCATGATGTACTTTTCATTAAGTTTGCTTCTAATACTCTATCCCTTGTGATTGGGATTTTTGTAAGGATCTTCCATGGTGAAGACTGATGCACCAAATGTATTGAGCATATTGGCTATTTTATTGTTTGCTCTTATTAATTCACCCACCTTGTTCAGTTCAGGTCTCACATTTCCCATTTCTATATCAACTCTAACTGGTTCTCATGCTGCAAGTAAGTTTCCTCTTTTCTCTCTTCTAATCAGCTTTTTGGATCTTAGTTTTAAGTGTTCATCTTAATATTTCTTCAATGTTGAGGTTTCCACTTCTACCACCCTTCCAGGCAGTGATTGCACATTCCCACCATCCTATGGGTGAGAAAGGGAATTTAGACAAAAGCTGACCTTCTTTGGAAAGGGCTTGTGGAAGAGCAAATGTGTCAAAGCTTTTAGAACAACCTCAGTTAACGATGTAATCCTGAGCTCAGCCTGTTCCTTTCTTTGATCTCCATTAATTTATTACTTTCTACTCACAGTACAGGGAGCACTGTTCCAGAACTTTCCAGAGCAGCAAGCAAGGCTTCTTTTGAAGTTGGTTCTACGGTCAGCTTTGTTTTAACTGGTGCTTCGGATGCTGATGGTTGCTATAAGGAAAATAAAAAGCATTTAAAACGTCTACAGACACTCTGACGGAGAGAGGGGGATCTACATCACAAATATAGATTGATTATGATTTTAGATGGAGGAGCCATCTCTTGCTGATGTGACACTAAACATATCAATGTACCCTCAGAAGCGACCCCAGCACCAAAGGGGTGACAATCCCAGGCAGTGGAGGCACGCAGGTCAACGCCTCCCTGTACGTGGATGACGTGGCTGTCTTCTGCTCGGAGCCCTCGTCTGCTTGCAGGCTCCTCCAGGTCTGTGAGCAGTTCGAGCTGGCCTCGGGAGCCAGTGTCAACCAGAGTAAGAGCGAGGCCATGTTCTTTGGGAACTGGGCAGACAAATCCTTTGTCCCCTTCAGCGTCAAGGCAGATTACCTGAAGGTGCTGGGGATATGGTTTGGAGAGGCAGGGGCATGCACCAAAAACTGGGAGGAGTGCATCGAGAAAGCCAGGCAGAAACTGGGCTAGTGGAGCAATGCTCCCTCTCCGTGACAGGGAAAAAGCTGGTGATCCGGTGCGAGGTGCTGTCCATGTTGTTGTACATGGCGCAGGTTTGGCCTATCCCCAGATCCTGCACTGCAGCAGTGACACAGGCCATCTTTAAATTCATCTGGAGATCAAAGATGGATCGTGTCCAGAGGGAGGCGATGCACAAATCTCCAGAGAATGGAGGGAAAAACGTTCTCAACACTGCCCTCATCCTGATGGCCACCTTAGTGTGTGGCTGCATCAAGCTGTGTGTAGATCCTCGGTACAACAACAGCAAATGCCGCTACTTTGAGTTTCTCCCTGTCCCGAGTGTCGCAGGGGATGGTTCTGGTCACACTGCCATGGAACGCTCCGAGTAGTTGGACCGCATCGCAGCACGTGTCCTTTGTGGAGGAAAAATTTTTCCAAACACACCTTTGACCACATGGCAATTAAGCAGTGGTCAGCACTGTCCTGGTGGCCCTGAGAGAAAAGGAGATGGCGGATCCTGTCGGATGGTTCCCTGAGCAGACTGTCAGTGTCATCTGGCAGAACGCTTCATCACCAGAACTTTCAAACAAGCACCAAGATCTGGCTTGGCTGGTGGTGAGAAGGACACTCGGCGACACATCCTTTATGCACGCTCGAGGTTTCAACAGCACCGCACGCTGCCCTCAAAGTGCCTGGGGGGCTGATGAGACGGTCATACGCCTCCTTGTGGAACGTGCCTTTGCAAAGAAGGTCTGGAGTGAGATGCAGTGGGTATTTGTCGAGGTTCGTCCCGAGCAGCTCGGTGACGCAGGACTCTGTGCTCTATGGGCTGTTTCCGGGGACGCACACCGAAACAAATATCAACTGCTGCTGGAAGGTCATCAACTCGGTGAAGGACACACTTTGGTCCGTCTGAAACTTGCTGATCTTCCAGTTGGAAGAACTGTCCTGGATCGGGTGTTGCAGACTGGCACATTCACAGATCCAGGACCACGTGCTGAGGGACCTGCTGAAGCTTGGGGCAAGAGCCGCAAAGGCACAATGGGGAAAAGCCACACTGTAAGGCCTTTAACGGAGGCAGACCGAGGGCCCGGGAACTGCAGAATACTCTCGACATGTGTAACTGTGTGCCAATCTGAGCAACAATGGCACACAGTAATTTGTGAGCCATGCATATAGTTTAAGTATTGAAAGGGAAAAACTGTAAATGGTATCGAACTGTACAAATGTTTTATTATGCGCTATTTGCCGTTTGCAGACATGAATATTTGTGACGATTTAATTGAGATTTTTATGGATCTGTTCTAATTGAAATGGAATAACTGTAATCTATATACAACTGAAAAATGTTTTATTCTGACCTGTTTGCAATTTATTGACATGAATAATTGCAATGTTCTAATTGATACTTTCATGAATAAAGTATATTGTTGGAAAAAATTTTTGTAAATTCAGAATAACAAGAGAGTTTCATCGAACTCTACAGTGCAGAAGGAGGCCATTTAACCCATCAAGCCTGCACCAACTATAATCCCTCACAGGACCTATCCCCATAACCCCATGCTTTGACCCTCGTCACGCCCCCTCACACTAAGGGGCAATTTACCACAGCCAATCCATCGACCCTGCACATCTTTGGGTTGTGGGAGGAAAATATATTTTTATATTTATATAAATATATATATATATTTATATAAATATATTTTTATATTAAAATATACTTTTTATATTGGTCGGCGCAACATCGAAGGCCGAAGGGCCTGTTCTGTGCTGTTATGTTCTATGAAACCAGAGCACCCATTGGAAACCCACGCAGACACAGGGAAATGCGCCAACTCCATACAGACAGTGACCCAAGGCCTGAACTGAACGTGGGTCCCTGGTGTTCTGAGGCTGCAGTGCTAACCACTGTGCCACCGTGCTGACACTGATGTGGCCATTCAATCTCCCCACTTCCAAAGAACATTATACAGTGCAGTACAGGCCCTTTGGCCCACGGTGTTGCACCGAACTGTGAAACCAATCTGAAGTCCATCTAACCTACTCTATTCCAATATCGTCCATATGTTTATCCAATGACCATTTAAATGCCCTTAATGTTGGCAAGTCCACTACTGTTGCAGGCAGGGCATTCCACACCTTTACTACTCTCTGAGTAAAGAACCTACCTCTGATGAGTAGCCTGTGAGCAGTCACATGACCCAACATTCAGACAGTGGCCTGGCTTTAGGGGAACCTATTAGAACATAGAACATTACGGCACAGAACAGGCCCTTCGGCCTTCGATGTTGCGCCGACCAATATAAAAAGCAATGCCCCTCCAAACTAAACCATTCCCTTCTCTTCCATATACTTATCAACTAACTCTTAAACGCCACCAAACTTGGCGCATCTACAACTGCTGCAGGCAGGGCATTCCACTCCCGAACCACCCTTTGGGTCAAGAACCTACCTCTGATATCCGTCCTATAACTATCACCCCTTAATTTAAAGCTGTGTCCCCTTGTGCTGGCTTTCTCCATCCTAGGAAAAATGCTATCACTGTCCACCCTATCTAAACCTCTAATCATCTTATATGTTTCGATTAGGTCCCCGCTTAGCCGCCTCCTTTCTAACGAAAACAACCTCAAATCCCTCAGCCTCTCCTCATAAGACCTGCCCTCCATACCAGTCAACATCCTGGTAAACCTCCTCTGTACCCTCTCCAATGCCTCCACATCTTTCTTATAATGTGGGGACCAGAACTGCACACAATACTCCAAGTGCGGCCCGCACTAGAGTTTTGTACAGTTGCAACATGACGTTGCGGCTCCGAAATTCAATCCCCCTACCAATAAAAGCTAAGACTCCATATGCCTTCTGAACAACCTTATCGACTTGACTGCCTACTTTCAGGGATCTATGCACATATACACCAAGATCCCTCTGTTCATCAACACTATTAAGAATCCTACCATTAGCCCTATTCTCTACACATTTATTATCCCTGCCATAGTGCATTACCTCACACTTTTCCACATTAAACTCCATTTGCCACCTCTCGGCCCAGCTCTGCCACTTGTCCAAGTCTCTCTGCAAACTATAACACCCCTCTTCACTATCTACCACTCTAGATAGTGATATTTAAGGGATAACTAGATGGATACATGAACTGGATGTGAATGGAAGGATACGGGCTCTGTAAATGCGTACCGTTTTAATTTAGGCAGACTTTGTGATTGGCACAAGCTAGAAGGGCCAAAGGGCCTGTTCATGTGCTGTACTTTGTTCTTTTACCAGTTGTTTGCTCTTCCATGCCAGCAGCAGCGCCTCCTTACTGCATTGCTTGTGTGGGTACTACCATCCTTACATTGAATGAGGCATTGGGTCAGCAGAAACAGACAAGGTGGAGGCTGGGTGGGTGAATTTTAGTGGTAAATATTTGATACAATGGTGATTGATCCACTCTGGTGCCAACATTCATCCATGCCCATTAGGTGCCTATGCTTTCTGAATCTTACACATCCTTCACCATGTCTAGATACCTCCCCAGTATCCACCTCCAGCTGAGGTGGAGGTGAATCCATGCCCTGTTGTGAGGTGACCTTGGAGTGTGTCCTGTGGGGGTGGGAGTGGGGGCGTGTTTGGGGTGGGGGGCGTTAGTGGAGTTGGGTGGTGGGGGGAGGGATGCCCTTGTGGGTCCGAGCCTGCTGTTCCCCCTCGATGTCAGGGTCTGGAGGTGTATGGCTCAGGGAGGGAGGGCGGTATCAGAGTTGATGTACGTCGTGTCCCCGGCAGGCAGGGTCGGATTAACCATGAGGCTGAGTAGGCTTAAGCCCAGGGTCCTGGGGGGAGGGGGAGCAAGAAAATTGGTTTAACCCTTTTAAAGGGTGAATAAATTTTCATAACTATACTCAGTGGGTGAATTAGTGTAATTAAATATTGACAAATAGAGAAGCTTCACCCCTGGATTTATACTTCATGCAAATAAATGCCACAGAGTTTATTGTCACACTATAACATGTAGACATATTTATGGTGCATATTGAATAAATACGCTTCAATCTGTTATCTGTAATTGATTCATATAAATTTATGATATTAAATATGTAGCACATTATAAATATTACAACGATATAAATTACCTAATGTAATTAACATCACTTAATTCTATTCAGTGTGGGGGGAGGGGCAGAGGACAGTAGGCAAGGGGGTGGGGGAGAGGTCAGGGGGTGGGGGGCTTTACTAAAGCTCAGCCTAGGGGTCCGGTTAATCCAGCAGGAGGACCCGGGCTCTACTCCTGCTGATCCTCTTCCCTTCAGGTTCTCAGGGGACAGAGGGGCAGCTGGAATGAGACCCCACCATCCCTGCTGCTGACACTTGTGGGTCCCCACGTACTCCAGTCGCGTTCATGACCCTGGACATCGTGACCTGAGCCACAGTGCAGACATCTGCTGCCATGGACCGCGTGTTCTGTGCCAAGCTTGTCATGTTGGCCTCAGTGCAGTGATGGTGTCACCTCGTTGGATAGAAGGTAATGGGACTCCTGCAGTCAGCCTGGCAGTTCAAGGAGGGACGCTGTCATTCCTCCCTGATGGTTGTGACTCCAGCAGTTGTCCAGGCCCAGGAACACATCATTGGCCGGTGGAGGGGGGCTATCAGAATCCTGGGCATTCCCCCTGAGCACTGGTTCCCTGCGACCTCTGCCTGCTATGGATCCTCAAGCTGTGAGGTTCCTCTGAGAGATCCAGAAGCTGCTGACTGAGTGATCCCATCAAGCTGTGAGTCTCTGCTCTGGTGCCAGCTGGAATAGCCCTTCCATGTGGGATTGGAGAAGTGCCCCCTCGGGTGGCACGAGTGTGGCCCGGTCTGTCCTGGTCGGGTGCTAAAGGCTCCCTGGACAGACAGGCTGGCTCTGCACCTGCAAACAGTGTTACACCTTTCAAACAATTCTTCATCTCCCTTTGGGATTGTCACATCTTTTCCTCATCAATTCCCCTCATAATCTAATTCATTCCTCGGGACACCATCTTCACTCCCCTCCCCGAGTCCTGTCACCTCCTGCAACCCCACCTCCCCTCACTCCCTCTCTCTCATTACCCATTACCTCCTGGAACCCCATCCCACCCCCCACCTCACTCCCCTCCCCTTTAGTCCTATCACCTCCTGGGCATCCTCCTCACTCCCCTTCCCCTCAGTTCTGGGCCTTCTCTCCCCTGCACAGTTGGAATTTACACGGGGACTGGCTCTATAGATTCCTGATGGCTCCCTGAGCCTTCTCCTAATTTCCTGGAACACCCAGGAGTTGCTTCTCACCAGCCATGTCACCAATGCCCCTCCAGCCTGAGCAAGGTAGCCTGAACAGAGACCATGTGAGTTTAGGGGAAGTTGCGGGGGGATGGTCAGTGGCTGTGCGGATCCCCAGGTTCAGCATCCAGAGGCACAAGAGGGTGAAGGAGCTCCTTCACTCCGCCAGGAAAAGTGGCAGGATGGCAAAGCAGCAACAGTCTCCAATATGGACATCAAGAAATGACAGTATGGGTGAGAGAGGTCCTGGATGATGGGCTGAATTGTCATCAACCTCAGAAACACATGGCACTGAAACCAAACCCTCTGAGAGTTCTGCTTGAGAAAATGATTAGGGTGTGTGTGTGTGTGCACTTGTGTGTGCGTGTGTGTATGTGCGTGCGCACGATAGAGGGGGGAACATATGGTTGGATGGGGCTGGACAGCTGAAGCTTTGCCAGATGTAGAGGTTCTGGGGTCAGATGAGGAGGAAGTGATGTAGAACAGTGGAGAGTAGACAAAGTTAAAGTTATCACAGACAACATGGAGTCACAGACAGCAGGCACCTCTCCCTCACACACTGATGTCACATCAAGATGTAATGTCGGGAAAAGAGAATGAAGGTGTGAAGAGGAACGAAGCTGGTCTGGCTGTTGATTCATTGCACACTTGTTCACCCACAGGAGTGAGGGGTAAATCTCTGCTTTGCCCTTCTGGCTGGTAGAGAATATGGCTTTAAAAATTGTTCTGGTGGTGGCAGGGACGAGGCTGGTAGGGGTGGTGATCGTCCTGGTATCTCAATGTTTTACTGCCGATGGGATTCTCATTCTGTGTCTCGTTCTTGCACAAAATCAGATCAAATCAAATGGTATCTGACCTCCCTGGCACATCTCCCCGTGGCCCTCACACATTCCTGGCCTCTTCCTCAGAATCCTCCCCATCACTCTCAGTTTCTGAGTGTTTTTCCCCAATGTCTTCTCCTGGGACTTTCTCTCCTCATTACAAAGCCACCTTGTGAAATGTACATCCCTCAATTCACCCTCGGACACTTAACCTGCCCTCTGTTAAGCTGCAGCTCTCCCTGTCCGTGTGGCCCTTCCGTTTGTGGTATAACTGTCGCTCCTAAGGGGGCATTTGCCTGAAGAAGACACAAGAGTCGAAAGCTCGCTTTTTTACTATCAAATAACTCGGTTGGATTATAAATTGGTGTTGCTGAATTCTTACTGAATTCTTACCACCCCAATCCAACGCCGGCATCTGTACATCATGGCTCCTTAGACACTCAGGGCCCATTATCTGACAGGACGCTCCCGTCTTAGCGGCCAGGCAACGTCTGCATTGTGACTCTTTTTCCCCCAAACCACCCACCAATCAGTTTATTGCCCCTCCCGACTCGTAATACATTGTCTGAATGGACTTTAGCAAGGCCTTTGACACGGTGCCGATAGTAGGTTGCTGCATAAGGTTAAATCTCACAGGGTCCAGGGGGAGGTAGCCAATTGGATACAAAATTGGATTGATGACAGAAGAGAGGGAATGGTTGTAGAAAGGTGTTTTTGAAACTGGAGGCCTGTGATCAGTGATGTGCCTCAGGGATTGGTGCTGGGACTATTGTTATTTGACATTTATATTAATGATTTGGATGAGAATTTAGGAGGCATAGATAGTAAGTTTGCAGATGAAACCAAGCTTAGTGGCATAGTGGACAGTAAATAAGGTTATCCAGGATTCCAACAGGATCTTAATAAATTGGTGGGTACAATTTTGTCTTTTAAAAAGCATTTCGATAGTTATATGGGTAAGTTTGGTATAGAGAGACATGACCAAAAGGGGGCATTTAGAGCTAGCTTAACAGTAAAAGCTGAGACAGCATGAAGAAGTTGGGCCAAAGGGCCTCTTTCATGCTGTAAACCTTTATGACTCTTGCCAACAAGAACAAGTCCATGTCTGTGGACATTCTCCTCAACCTCCATCTTTGCCTCAGAGTTCAGCAAAGATCCCCACCCACCACTTTTCCAAACTGACCACTTCACCTGGTGCTGGTCACCTTTAGCCACAGCCAAGCAGCACAAGTTTGTTGTTTGTGCTGACCTCACCTTGATGTTCAGACTTATTGTGAGAAAGTTGTAATTTAATAAATGTGCCCGAGATTCAGAAGTACAGAAATGATTTTCCCATCAGCAGACACTGTGAGTACTGTCTGCCACTAATGTAATCCAATAAACACATCCCACCATCAGGAAAGGGAGATTTCAGTTCCTGTCCGATTAAGTCAGCCTGTCAGCCTGATGGTCCAAATCAACTCAAAGCAATATTGTGCTATTGAGCAAACATTCTTAATCTCAGGGATTCACTTCTTTTTATCATTCAATAATCGTACAATTGTAATAAAAGGAAATTGAAACACATTCCTCAACTGCTCTCTGAACTTAGCCTGAACCACCGCGTAAATATATGTGTTTGTGCAGCAGCTCAGGAGCTGCAACATGAAGCCAAATTCTATTACTATTACATGCATGTCTACAGATCGATATCCCAACAACCACATGCGGTACCATATGGAATATACCATAAACGTCGCCCATAACAGGATGAAATTTGCTGACAGAGTAAAGAGCAAAATGATGGATTTCCTTCGCTTCTCCATCTCTGGGTCTCTGGGACTCTCCCCATCGCTGTGATTTCGCAGTCTCTTGCGAGCTCTGTTGCTCATTACAATGTGTTTCACTGTGAATACGTTGAACAGCACAATCAGGACAAATGGTACAAATGGGGTTAGAATGTGATGGAGGAACTCTATTGAAACCCAGACATCAGAAAACCGAACAGACTCCGGTACAAAACAAAAGAAGGGGGAGTTGAACAGCAAATACCGACCGGTGTATATAAAGTACCACATAATGTTCTTTAAACAGCTCAGCACACTCACTGTTCCCAGGGCCACAGCCGCCATTTTCTCGGTGCAATATTTTTTTTTCACATTCTCTCCACAAATTGCCACAAATCGATCAAATGTAAATGCGACAGTGAACCAGACGGAACAGTCAGTGGCTGCATGAAGCAGCACACCATGGATATTACACACAAGGACATCGTACAAGAAAACAAACTGTTCCCAAAAAACAATTGGAATCTGTCTCAATACGACATCCAAGATGATTACCAGTAGATCTGCTGTCGCCATGGCCACGAGGTAGCGCGTTACACATTTGGAGAGACCGCACTTCCCCTGAGCTAGGACCACGATCATCACTGAGTTAACTGTGTGAATGGGGAATAAATAGGAAAATTATCCATCATTATGCAAGCAAGCCTATCAGATTTATTCAGGATGTTTAGATTTTGAAATGTATTTTCGTACTCAGGGATGTGCTGGAATGATAGGAACTGGAAGAACAAATAGAAGTTTACGATGTGGCGACAAGCAGGTGAGATTCAATCATAATTCAACAATTATTAATCCTCTCTTTCCATCTTTCACCCTCAACATGCTTCACAGAATGATAAAGAAACAAAACATGGCACTGAATCAAAGAGGTTAAAGTGGGTCAAATGATCAAAGGTTGGGTAAAATTGTTGGGTGTTTAGGAATGATTTTTCAAATGGTAAAGTGAGGTTGAGCAGTAGAGAGGTGTGAGGTGTGGGGGGGTGGGGTGGGGTGGGGTGGGGAGGGGGGAGACCCCAGCTCGAAGGTCTGGACACTCACAGTATGATTCAAATGTTGCTTCCTGTTACGGTTGAAGTATGACAGAAACTATCTATCTGGAAAGGTATTTATTCATCAGCTGGGATATTTTATAAAGACATTTTTTTCAGTTTGTTTCAAAATGGTCATTACCCAACCTGAAAATAAATCTGCAGCTGGTCACCTGATGCCTTGCCTGATTTTCAATGTAACAATGGCCGCATAGACAGTGAACCTGATCCAAGCACCTTAAACAGAGACAATTCTTCACAGGTCTGATCTCTCTTAATGGTGCGAATGGCCACAACATTAGTAACACCAACCGGTTTGAAAAGAGAGCCTGTTTACTGACTCGTGACCAGTGTCTCCGACAGCAAAGGACTCCTGACTCCAATTAAACCTCAAGATTCCAGTCACTCTGTGTCCAACACTGAGGAGCTTCGTCAAATGACTTCCTCCAAAATATGCTGTTTTATTGTTTGTTGGAACTGAATTTCAGCTGTTCCTGTCTTATCTCGAATATGAGCAGAACTCCAGGCCTGTTCTGTCTACAATCAAGCTGGTGGCAGCCGAGGGAACTCTAACCCTTTTCAAACCTGCTGACTGCTGGAACATTGGAACTCATACAGACTCATTCATTCTACGTATCTTCTTCCGTAATGGAGGATGGAAGGCAAAGAATTCAATAACCAGTCAACCTTCCCTCGGAAGGAAGATTCCTATTGACTGATGATTCCTGTATTCTGGGCACGTATAAAACCCGTCCTTGTCTTTTACTGTGGCTGTGTCCTAAACCCGCTTTCTCTTTCCTTATCCCCCATTTATTGTGTGAGTGTATTGTGTGAATGTTGTCAAGCCTCTCCCTCGTATGTTTGTGGAAAATTGAACCATGCCTTAGATTCTAATCTCAGCTCCAGTTTCTGTGCAAGTGGTTCATAGAGGAATGTTTCCAAATTTGTGATTGCAACTGAAGTCAACACTTTGGTCTTTTCAAAACTTAAACAAAGACAAGAGTGAGGCAACTGGAGTTAGAGACTTACCCGGGATACCGACAATAGCGAGGACAGGGTAGTAACCTGCTTGAATCACGAAAATTAGCCCATAAACTCGCCATGTTAATGTCATCCAATAAGTGTCCCAAACAAGATAGTTAAGTCCATCAGTTAAACTCCTATCCATTGTTGTAATATTCCCATCCATTATTCCCAGATTCTGATCCATTGTTGTAACATTTCAATTCATTGTTCCCAGATTCTGATCTCTCCTCTCCCGCTCTATAGAGTCACTGGTCCCTGTTATTGCTGGGGATGATTGAAATGATTCTCATTTAAATGATTCCCTTATTATTAGAAGAGAGAGCCACTGAGGGACACATTTAGTATCCATGGGGAGTGACGTTAATTACAGTCACTAAATAAACAGGATCAGTAACCCATTCCACTGGATGAGGAGAGATTGAATTAACTCAGGTGTTTTCTCTGGAAAGAATGAGGCTGAGGGGTGACGTGACAGAGGTCCACATAATCAGGAGATGCATAGATCGGTTGGATAGTCAGAGGGTTTTTCCAAGGGTGAAGAATCAACTACAAGAGGGCACAAGTCTGAGATGAGGGGGGGAAGTTTAGAGAAGTTGTGCAGAGGACGTTTTTCACACAGAGAGTGACGGGTGCCTGGAACGCGCTGCCAGAGAAGTGGTGGAATCAGGCACATCAGCAACATTCAAGGTTTATCTTGATAGACACATGAAGGGGGGGTGAACAAAGAGACAGAAACTGCATATGGGAAACAAGCAATGGTCTAAATAAGGATTACTAATTGGTGCAGGCTTGGTGGGCCAAAGGACCTGTTCCAGTATTGTTCTTAGTTCTAATCCATCACTTTTTCTCCCAGAATGAAATGGAACATTTCCCCAGTCCGTTCCTACAGCATGAACTTTTATTTTTCACCATAGACTTCAATGTAGCACTTTATTAAATACCTTCAGGAAATTTAAGGACCGTACATCCACTGGTTCCCCTTAATTTTACTTCTTCAATCAACTCCAATAAATTGTTTAATGTTGGGTGGGATTTTCTGGTCAGTTGGGCTGGTGGGTTCTTATAGTCTTGCCGATGGTGAATCCCCTCTGTGGGATTCTCAGGGGTGAGGGCTGTGTTCAATGAGAAACCATGATGGGGTCAGAAAATTCTGATTTGATTTCTTCTTATCACATGTTCTGATATACAGTGAAACATGAAAAGCATTGTTTCTTGCCCACTACGCAGACAAAGCATACCGTTTATAGAGAAGGAAAGGAGAGTGCAGATTGTAGTGTTATAGTCATAGCTAGGGCAGAGAGAAAGATCAATTTAATGTGAGGTAGATCCATTCAAACAGGCAGCAGGAAAGAAGCTGTTCTGGTGTTGGTTGGTATGAACATAGAACATAGAACAATACAGCACAAACAGGCCCTTCATCCCATGAGTTGCACCGATCACATCTACCAATCTACAGACCTATCTATAACCCCCTATCCTATTCTTTTCCATATACTCATCCAGAATTCTCTTAAAAGACCCCAGTGAGTTTGCCTCAACAACCTCCGACGGCAGTCGGTTCCATTCACTCTCCACCCTCTGAGTGAAAAACCTACCCCGACATCTCCTTTGTATCTGCTTCCCTGCACCTTAAATCTGTGTCCTCTCGTAGTGACCATTTCAGCTCAGGGAAATATTCTCTGACAGTCCACCCTATCTATTCCTGTCGACATTTTATAAACCTCTATCAGGTCGCCTCTCAACCTACGTCTCTCCAGTGAGAAGAGTCCCAGCTCCCTCAACCTATCTTCATAATGCCTGCCTCCCAATCCAGGCAGCATCCTTGTAAATCTCCTCTGAACTCTCTCAATAGCCTCTACATCCTTCCTATAATGAGGCGACCAGAACTGCGCACAATACTCAAACTGGGGTCTGACAAGAGTCTTATAGAGCTGCATCATTACCTCCTGACTCCTAAACTCTATTCCGTTGGAAGGAGCTAAGACCAGCGAAAGCTGTTCGGAGAAGGGAGAGCCGTGAGCCTGAGTTGTTGGGATCTGGAGCTAGATTGGTAATAATTCTGATCCAAGCAACTCATATATCAGATATGCTCTGCCGTAGGGCAAACAATCTACCCCCCTTCCTTTATTCACTCTGTCTTCCTGCAGAGTCTTCTCTCTCTCTCTCTCTCTCGCGGATGTTGCTGGCTTGGAACCTTGCAATACCAACATCACAAGGGCATTGATTAATTTGTTGTGGTCACTCTGAGGAAGAAAATGCTACATATGTCTGCCCTGTATGCTTGGGTGTTACATGTGTGATGTATAGCCTCAGACTTATACTTGGACACAGTTAAAAATGTTCCTAAAATCAACAACAGGAGGTCAAAAAACCACTGAGCAATGGGTGGGGTTGGTTTGAGCATTGGCTCGGCATGTTTCTCACAAGAGGGAAATATAGAATTTGCACAGTCAGAGCTCTCCAAATGACAAAATACAGAGATTAAACTGAAATGTAGAAAGGATTGTTATGATTTGATTTAATTTATTATTATCATATTTACTGGGATACAGTGAAAAGTATTGTTATTTATACAGACAGCATACCATTCATAGATTACATCGGGGAGAAAGAAAGGAGAGAGTGCAGACTGTAGTGTCACAATGTATAGAGAAAGATCAATTTAAGAACAGGTTGACAATGTCAGAGATTTAAAAAAAAGTTTAAAGGAGTTAGAGTTAAGTTTTAAGAATATATCATGGAATCATAGCACCCTACAGTACAGAAAGAGGCCACGTGGCCCATCAAGTCTGCATTGACCACAATCCCACCCAGGTCCTAACCCCATGTCCCTATACATTTATCCACTAATCTCTCTAGCCTACATATCTTAGGACTCTTAAGGGCAATTTTTAGCATGGCCAATCAACCTAACCCGCACATCTTTGGACTGTGGGAGGAAACAGGAGCACCTGGAAGAAACCTAACCAGACACAGGGAGAACATGTAAACTCCCTGCAGACAGTGACCCAAACCAGGAATCGAATCCAGATCCCTGGAGCTGTGCAGCAGCAATGCTAACCACTATGCCACCAAGCCATCCAAATGTTCATGTTGATGAACAGAGGGATCTTGGTGTGTATGTGCATAGATCCCTGAAAATAGGCAGTCAAGTCGAGAAGGTTGTTAAGAAGGCATATGGAGTCTTAGCTTCTATTGGTAGGGGGATTGAATTTCGGAGCCGCAACGTCATGTTGCAACTGTACAAAATTATAAGAAAGATGTGGAGGCATTGGAGAGGGTACAGAGGAGGTTTACCAGGATGTTGCCTGGTATGGAGGGCAGGTCTTATGAAGAGAGGCTGAGAGATTTGAGGTTGTTTCGTTAGAAAGAAGGCGGCTAAGAGGAGACCTTATTGAAACATATAAGATGATTAGAGGTTTAGATAGGGTGGACAGTGATAGCCTTTTTCCTAGGATGGAAAAAGCTAGCACGAGGGGACACAGCTTTAAATTAAGGGTGATAGTTATAGGACGGATATCAGAGGTAGGTTCTTTACCCAAAGGGTGGTTTGGGAGTGGAATGCCTTGCCTGCAGCTGTTGTAGATACGCCAAGTTGGTGGCATTTAAGAGGTATATGGAAGAGAAGGGAATGGTTTAGTTTGGAGGGGCATTGCTTTTTATATTGGTCGGCGCAACATCGAAGGCCGAAGGGCCTGTTCTGTGCTGTAACGTTCTATGTTCTAAATATACTATAGAACGAGAAGAAAAATGACTTAAATGTCAAGTACATAATTCAGTAATGAACTATGGCTGAAAGACCCAGAAGTATTTTATTTATATAGAAATAATAAAGGCTCAATCAGAGGAAGGTTAGATTTAATGAAGGACCAAAACAAAGGTCTTGGTTATGGAGGCAGAGAGCACGCCTTTTAACTGAGGACTTTACATCTGTCTGCAGCAAAGATGTTGCTGCTGTTTGTCACCGGTAGTTATAGAGACAATGCATAGGAGGAAAATTAGAGCTATTTACCAGGTCAGTAATGCTCATCATTGGAATTAGGACGAGTAGCGCAAGCGGTCCCTCCAGCCAGCTTGATTAGGTTACGGCTGATCAGATGGCGGACTCGACCGAACTTTCCTGTCTACCCCCAACATCTTTCAACCCCACGGTTAATTAACAATCTGTCTAACTCAGGTAGAAAAGTCTGCCACGTGCAACAGACAGAACTGAGCGATCTCTCAATTAACAAATTAGATTCAATCTCTGCAGTCCTGTCACATCCAGTCATGAATGGTGGTAGACAATTAAACAACTCCATGCAGGAGGAGGATCCATAAACATCCCCATCCTTAGTAATGGAGGAGCTCAGAACACTAGTGCAAAAGATGGGACTTGAAGTATTCGCAGTAATCTGCAGCCAGAAGTACCGAGTGAATGATCCAACTCGACCTCCTCCAGAGGCTCCCAGCATCTCAGATGTGAACCTTCAGCCAATTCAGTTCACTCCACGTGATGTCACAAAATAGAACATAGAACATTACAGCGCAGAACAGGCCCTTCGGCCTTCGATGTTGCGCCGACCAATTATGAAAAAAGCAATGACCCTCCAAACTAAACCATTGCCTTCTCTTCCATAAACGTATCAACTAATCTCTTAAACGCCACCAAACTTGGCGCATCTACAACTGCCGCAGGCAGGGCATTCCATACCCTAACCACCCTCTGGGTAAAGAACCTACCTCTGATATCCGTCCTATAACTACCACCCCTTAATTTAAAGCTGTGTCCCCTTGTGCTAGCTTTCTCCATCCTAGGGAAAAAGGCTATCACTGTCCACCCTATCTAAACCTCTAATCATCTTGTATGTTTCGATCAGGTCCCCTCTTAGCCTCCTCCTTTCTAATGAAAACAACCTCAAATCCCTCAGCCTCTCCTCATAAGACCTGCCCTCCATACCAGGCAACATCGAAGGCTGAAGGGCCCGTTCTATGCTGTAATGTTCTATGTTCTATATACACTACATCAACTGCCTTACCCTTATCTACCTCTTTGGTCACCTCCTCAAAAAAACTCAATAAGGTTTGTGAGGCATGACCTACCCTTCACAAAACCGTGCTGACTATCCCTAATCAATTTATTTCTCTCTAGATGCTTATAAATCCTATCCCTTATAATTCTTTCCAAGACCATGCCCACAACAGAAGTCAGGCTCACCGGTCTATAATTTCCAGGATGGTCCCTACACCCCCTTTTGAACAAAGGGACAATATTTGCCATCCTCCAGTCTTCCGGCACTATACCTGTAGCTAACGACGACATGAAGATCAAAGCCAAAGGCTCTGCAATCTCCTCTCTAGCCTCCCAGAGAATCCTGGGGTAAATCCCATCTGGCCCAGGGGACTTAGCAATTTTCATACCCTCAAGATTCGCTAACACCTCCTCCTTATAGAACATAGAACATAGAACATTTCAGCACAGAACAGGCCCTTCGGCCTTTGATGTTGCGCCGACCAATATAAAAAGCAATGCCCCTCCAAACTAAACCATTCCTTTCTCTTCCATATACTTATCAACTAACTTCTTATACGCCACCAAACTTGGCACATTACAACTGCTGCAGGCATTCCACTCCCGAACCACACTTTGGTTAAAGAACCTACCTCTGATATCCATCCTATAACTATCACACCTTAATTTAAAGCTGTGGCCCCTCGTGCTAGCTTTCTCCATCCTAGGAAAAAGGCTATCACTGTCCACCCTATCTAAACCTCTAATCATCTTATATGTTTCAATAAGCCTCTCTTCATAAGACCTGCCCTCCATACCAGGCAACATCCTGGTAAACCTCCTCTGTGCCCTCTCCAATGCCTCCACATCTTTCTTATAATGCGGGGACCAGAACTGCACACAATACTCCAAGTGCAGCCACACTAGAGTTTTGTACAGCTGCAAAATGACGTTGCGGCTCCGAAATTCAATCCCCCTACCAATAAAAGCTAAGACTCCATATGCCTTCTTAACAACCTTCTCGACGTGACTGCCTACTTTCAGGGATCTATGCACATACACACCAAGATCCCTCTGTTCATCTAGACTACTAAGAATCCTACCATTTGCCCTATACTCTACACATTTATTATTTCTGCCATAGTGCATTACCTCACACTT
This sequence comes from Sphyrna mokarran, assembly GCA_024679065.1. Lineage (NCBI taxonomy): Eukaryota > Metazoa > Chordata > Chondrichthyes > Carcharhiniformes > Carcharhinidae > Sphyrna > Sphyrna mokarran. Next base: position 118,173 of record JAGIQG010000035.1, on the reverse strand, counting down.
TTCCACATTAAACTCCATTTGCCACCTCTCGGCCCAGCTCTGCAACTGGTCCAAGTCCCTCTGCAAACTATAACACCCCTCTTCACTATCTACCACTCCACCGACTTTAGTGTCATCTGCAAATTTACTAATCCATCCTTCAATACCCTCATCCAGATCATTTATAAAAATTACAAACAGCAGGGGCCCCAAAACAGGCCCCTGAGGTACACCACTTGTCACCGAACTCCACGATGAATATCTCCCATCAACCACCACCCTCTGTCATCTATCTGCTAGCCAATTCCTAATCCAATTAGCTAAATCACCCTCTATCCCATACATCTGCATTTTCTGCAGACGTCTTCCATGGGCCACCTTATCAAACGCCTTACTAAAGTCCATATATACCACATCAACCGCCTTACCCCATCCACCTCTTTAGTCACTTTTTCAAAAAACTCAATGAGGTTAGTAAGGCACGACCTACCCTTCACAAAACCATGCTGACTATCCCCAATCAATTCATTTCTCTCTAAGTAACTATGAATCCTATCCCTAATTATTCTCTCCAATACTTTACCCACAACAGAAGTAAGACTCACTGGCCTATCATTCCCTGGAAGGTCTCTCTTCCCCTTCTTGAACAATGGGACCACATTCGCTATCCTCCAGTCCTCCGGAACCACACCCGTAACCACCGACGACCTGAAGATCAGAGCCAGAGGCTCTGCAATCTCCTCTCTTGCCTCCCAGAGAATCCTAGGGTAAATCCCGTCCGGCCCAGGGGACTTATCCAACTTCAAACCCTCGAGAATATCTAGCACATCCTCCCTATCTACTTCGATACCTTCCACTTTGCTACCCTGTACCTCAGTGTTCTCCATAACTACATTTACATCACCCTGTGTGAATACCGAAGAGAAATATTTGTTCAGTGCCTCTCCAATCTCTTCAGGCTCCACGCACAACTTCCCACTGCTGTCTATGACTGGCCCTAATCTTGTCCTAAACAATCTTCTATTCTTAACATATCTAAAGAAAGCTTTAGGATTCTCCTTAATCCTATCAGCCAAAGTCTTCTCGTGTCCTCTCTTAGCTCTCCTCAATTCACTCTTTAGCTCCCTCCTGGCTAATCTATAGCTATCCATTGCACTAACTGAGCCTTCAACCACATCCTGACATAAGCCTCCTTTTTCCTTTTAACCAGCAAATTAACTTTTTTTGTACACCAAGGTTCTCTTACTCGACCATTTCCTCCTCGCCTCACAGGGACATACTTATCACGGACTCGCAGCAGCTGCTTCTTGAATAAGCTCCACATTCCAGATGTTCCCAGTCCCTGTAGTTCCCTAGTCCAATCTATGCACCCTAATTCTCTCCTGATGGCCTCATAATTACACTACCCCCAGCTATAATCTATATGCAACTTGTAATCTATATACAACTGAAAAATATTTTATTCTGACCTGTTTGCAATTTATTGACATGAATACTTGCAATGTTCTAATTGATACTTTCATGAATAAAGTATATTGTTGGAAAAAATTTTTGTAAATTCAGAATAACAAGAGAGATTCATCAAACTCTACAGTGCAGAAGGAGGCCATTTAACCCATCAAGCCTGCACCAACTATAATCCCTCACAGGACCTATCCCCATAACCCCATGCTTTGACCCTCGTCACGCTCCCTCACACTAAGGGGCAATTTGCCACAGCCAATCCACCGAACCTGCACATCTTTGGGTTGTGGGAGGAAACCAGAGCACCCGGTGGAAACCCACGCAGACACAGGGAAATGCGCCAACTCCATACAGACAGTGACCCAAGGCCTGAATTGAATGTGGATCCCTGGTGTTCTGAGGCTGCAGTGCTAACCACTGTGCCACTGTGCTGACACTGATGTGGCCATTCAATCTCCCCACTTCCAAAGAACATTACAGTGCAGTACAGGCCCTTTGGCCCACGGTGTTGCACCGAACTGTGAAACCAATCTGAAGTCCATCTAACCTACTCTATTCCAATATCGTCCATATGTTTATCCAATGACCATTTAAATGCCCTTAATGTTGGCAAGTCCACTACTGTTGCAGGCAGGGCATTCCACACCTTTACTACTCTCTGAGTAAAGAACCTACCTCTGATGAGTAGCCCGTGAGCAGTCACATGACCCAACATTCAGACAGTGGCCTGGCTTTAGGGGAATCTATTGGTCCTTTCATCCTTCGGAAATGAGCCAGACGTTCACAGAGAAGCTGCTGTCACTTCCTGCCTGGACCCCTGACCCCGGCTTTCAGCATTTCCACAGTTAACATCAGAATTATGGAAAAGAATTCCTCTTTCCCTTCCTGCGCCGCTGCTCAAATTGAGGAATTTGGGATTTTTACCTAATGATATCCACTGTTGGCAATGAATGCTGGGTGGTACGGTGGCACAGTTGTTAGCACTGCTGCCTCGCAGTGACAGGGACACGGTTTTGATTCCAGCCTTGGTGACTGTGTAGAGTTTGCACGTTGTCCCTGTGTCTGTGTGGGTTTCCTCTGCGTGCTCCGGTTTCATCCCAGATTTGCAGATAAGATGCATTGGCCATGCTAAATTACCTCTCAGTGTCAGGGAACAAACTTGGTAAATACATGGGGTTATAGGTATAGGGTCTGGGTGCGATTGTTGTAGGTGCAGGCTCAAAGGGTGAATTGCCTTCTTCTGTACTGTAGGAATTCTATGATTCTATGAATCTATCTGAAATTCCTATCAACTTCCACATTGAGAGATCCTCCTAATATTTGTCTGCTGATATAGATAAATGATTTGGAGAAAAATGTAATTGGTTTGACACTAAATTTGCAGATAGCACAAAGATTGGTGGATTTGTGGATAATGATGAGGACCATCAGAGGATACAGCAGGATATAGATTAGTTGGAGACCTGGGTGGAGATGTGGCAGATGGAGTTTAATCCGGACAAATATGAGGTAATGCATTTTGACGGTCTAATACAAATAGGAAACATAAAGTAAATGGCAGAGTATTGATAGGCAGAGGGATCTGGGTGTGCAGGTTCACAGGTCACTGAAAGTGGCAATGCAGGTGGGGAAGATACTTAAGAAAGCATACAGCATGCTTGCCTTCATTGGCTGCAGAATTGAGTAGAAAAATTGGCAAGTCATGTTGCAGGTTTATAAAATCTTAGCTAGGCTGCACTTGGAATATAGTGTTCAATTCTGGTCACCACCCTACCAGAAGGATGTGGAAGCTTTGGAGAGGGGAGCAGAAAAGATTTAATAGGGTGCTGTCTGGTATGGAGGGCATCAGTTATAAGGAGAACATGGAAGTTGAAGAAAGTTTGTTTGTTCTCACAGGAATGACGGAGGTTAGGGGACGACCTGATAGAAGTTGACTCTGTCAGCTGACAAGGCCTGTGGAGGATCATGTCAATGATCGGCTGCATCCCCAGATTCATTCGGATGATATGCCAGTTCCATGATGGCCAGAGCATTGGATGGCAGAGAACATTTTAAAGCATTCCCAGTCACCAATGGCGTCAAACACCCACACTGTTCAGCATAATGTTTGCTGCCATGCTGAATCATGTATTGCAGGACGGTGTTGCTGGAATCAGCCTCAAGTACAGAGTGGATGGAAAATTCTTCAATCTGAGGAGATTTCAAGCTATTACCAAAGTGAAGGAGGCTGTTCTGAGAGATTTCCTCTTGCCAATGACTGTGCCCTGTATACTGGCTCAGAGCCTGAGATGCAAATCAGTATGGACAAATTTTCCACGGCTGGTGACAACTTTGGACTCATCATCAACATTAAAAAGACCAAAGTTATGCACCAGCCTGCTCCTCATGCACCGTACACAGAACCCATAATCACAATCAAAGGGCAGAAACTACAGGCAGTGATTCAGTTCGCTTATTTTAGCAGCTCCCTCTCCCAAGCAGTGACTATTGATACAGAAGTTAACTGCAGAATAGCAAAGCCAACTTCTGCTTTCGGTACACTGTGCTCCACTCTGTGGGATTGTCGAGGAATCAGCCCACAAACAAAACTGAAGGTCTACAGCGCCATGGTACTCACTGCCCTCCTGTATGAATAAAGAACAAAACAGCATGGGAAACAGGCCCTTCTGCCCAACGAGCCCGCGCCACCACCCTGATGTTCCCACCTCTACCCATTATCCCTGTCTATGTTTATAGATCTATGGATTAAATTTGAGACAATTTAGGGAGAATTTGTTTCGCCAGTTAGCCTAAGAGCACATCTTTGGGATGTGGGAGGAAACCGGAGCACCCGGAGAAAACCCACACAAGCACGGGGAGAATGCGCAAATTCCCACAGACACAGGCCCAAATCCATGTATCTGCACAGCACAGCGATAGTCACTGAGCTGTCGTGTTGCCCATCAAACGTTCCAGGTCAAGCGTACACTAACGACATGAAGCACTAGGATACTCTTGAAAAAAATCCAAGAGCATTCTGCTCATGACCCAACGTATCTATGCCCCTTGTTATACAACAAAGTCGACCAAAGCACCTGTAGGAAAGGAGCTGCAAATGTGCACACTTCCTGCCAGGTGTAATCAGCAGGCAAACACTACTGGGTCCCTCAACTCGTTACATACAATACAGGAGGTTGCAACGTATACCTGCACTGGCCCATACTGTTACTTTACTTTCAGGAGAGGGGAAAAAAAAAAACTTCCCACACACTTTTATTATTAGGTTAGAGGGAGGGGGGAGGGTGGGGCGTACTTATACTCTACCTGTGTAGAGTATCGGGGTTCCTCTCTGGACAACTTATAGAGTCAGAGAGGGAAAAACAAAACTACGGCAGCCTCCTAGTGACGACTTCCGGTTAAAGTTAGTTTAAATAAAAACGGCCCCCCCCCCTCCCCCCCCCACAAAAACACCCCGCTCGCTGTTTTAAACAAAGAGAAAAGTTAAAAAACTACTTAACAATCGAACTTCTCGCTCTCCCAAGCTGCTCCGTGCTGCTCCAAAGGTAGGCAGTTTAGTGCCAGCCTTTCCCAGTGTCAATGTCAAGGGACTTCAGGAGGATCTTGAGCATGTCTTTATAACGGTCCTTCTGCCCTCCGTGTGAGCGTATTCCAGCAGAGAGTTCCCCAAAATGGAGCTACTTGGGTATTCACTCATCTGACATACGGATGACATGACCTGCCCACCGGGTCTGTGCTCTCATCAGCAGTGTGTGAACTGATGGTAGACTTGCTCTAGAGAGAACTTCACTTTCTGGCACTTTATCTTGCCATCGGATGCGTAATATTCTGTGAAGGCAAGTCATGTGGAAATGATTGAGCTGTCTTGTATGCCTTCGATACACAGTCCACTTTTCACAGGCATACAGGAGGGCAGTGAGTACCATGGTGCTGTAGACCCTCAGTTTTGTTGCTGGGCTGATTCCTCAACATTCCAACAGAGTGGAGCACAGTGTACTGAAATCAGAAGTTTCCTTTGCTATTCTGCAGTTAAGTTCTGTATCAATAGTCACTGCTTGGGAGAGGGAGCTGCTAAAATAAGTGAACTGATCCACTGCCTGTAGTTTCTGCCCTTTGATTGTGATTATGGGTTCTGTGTACGGTGCATGAGGAGCAGGCTTTGGTCTTTTTAATGTTGATGATGAGATGAAGTTGTCACAAGCTGTGGAAAATTTGTCCATACTGATTTGCATCTCTGGCTCTGAGCCAGTATACAGGGCAAGATGAAATCTCTCAGAACAGCCTCCTTCTCTTTGATAATAGCTTGAAGTCTCCTCAGGTTGAAGAGCTTCCCATCCACTCTGTACTTGAGGCTGATTCCAGCAACACTGTCCTGGAAGGTGTCATTCAGCATGGCTGGAAACATCATACTGAACAGTGTGGGTGTGAGCACACAACCCTGTTTGACGCCATCGGTGACTGGGAATGCCTCAGAGGATTCTCTGCCATCCAGCGCTCTGGGCACCATGTCACCATGGAACTGGCGTATGTTCTGAATGAATTTTGGGGGGGGCGCAGAACTTTGACATAATTCTCCACAGGCCTTGTCGGCTGACAGAAGTCGAAGGCTTTCTCAAGGTCAACAAAGGTTGTATAGAGCTTGCTCCTGACACTTCTCCTAAAGTTGTTGTGCAGCAAAATTCATGTCAATAGTCCTGTGACCTTTGCAGAATGAAGAACAAAGAACAAAACAGCAAGGGAAACAGGCCCTTCGGCCCAACGAGCCCATGCCACCACCCTGATGTTCCCACCTCTACCCCTGATCCCTGTCCATGTTTATAGATCTATGGATTAAGAACCAAATTTGAGACAATTTAGGGAGAATTTGTTTTGCCAATTAGCCTAAGAGCACATCTTTGGGATGTGGGAGAAAACTGGAGCACCCAGAGAAAACCCACGCAAGCATGGGGAGAATGCGCAAACTCCACAGACGCAGGTACAAATCCATGTATCTGCACAGCACAGGGATAGTCACTGAGCTGTTGTGTTGCCCATCAAATGGTCCAGGTCAAGCGTACACTGACGACGTGAATCACTAGGATACTCTAGAAAAAAAATTCAAGAGCAGCCCTCTCAGACCCATCGTGTGTATGCCCCTCATTAGACAACAAGGTGGACCAAAGCACCTGTAGGATAAAAACAAGTACATCAATATCATCATCTATTTACACACTTCCCAGGGACTCCCAAGGCTCATGATCCCTATTTTAAATCAGTTTTCTATACCCCTCCATACCCATTCTGTTCATGTGCCCATCTAAGTATTTCTTAAATAACTCCAGAGTGCCTGCCTCCACCACTGTGACTCTGGAAGCAGACCCAGCTCCAGATGAGTGACCAGATGATTTAGCAGGACTCTTGAGAGTTTTTTCTATGATGGAGAGCAGCAAGATTCCTTGGTGGTTGTTGCATACTTGCTGATTGTCCTTCCTCTTGTAGAGTTGTATAATGGAAGAATCTTTAAGTTCCTGATGAATGGACCCTTGCTTCCAAAAGGACTGAACAATTCAGTGAGCTTCTCGATAAGTACAGGACCAGCAACTTTACAGATCTCTGTGGGTAAAACATAGAACATAGAACATTACAGCGCAGAACAGGCCCTTCGACCTTCGATGTTGCGCCGACCAATTGAGAAAAAGCAATGACCCTCTAACCTAAACCACTCCCTTTTCATCCATAAACTTAGCTACTAACCTCTTAAACGCCCCCAAACTTGGCGCATCTACAACTGCAGCAGGCAGGGCATTCCATATCCTTACCACCCTTTGGGTAAAGAACCTACCTCTGATATCCGTCCTATAACTACCACCCCTTAATTTAAAGCTATGTCCCCTCGTGCTAGCTTTCTCCATCCTAGGAAAAAGGCTATCATTGTCCATCCTATCTAAACCTCTAATCATCTTATATGTTTCAATAAGGTCTCCTCTTAGCTGCCTTCTTTCTAACGAAAACAACCTCAAATCCCTCAGCCTCTCTTCATAAGACCTGCCCTCCACCCCAGGCAATACCACGGTATGACATCTGCCCCTGGGGTTTTGTCACTGGATAGAACATAGAACATAAAAACTACAGCACAAACAGGCTCTTCAGCCCACAAGTTGCACTGATCATAACCTTACCCACCAGGCCTATCTATACACCTCAATCCCATTAAATCCCAAATAGTCATCCAAAAGTCTTGCAAAAGATCCCAATGAGTTTACCTCCACTACCACTGACGGCAGCTGATTCCACTCACCCACCACCCTCTGAGTGAAAAACCTACCCTTATCATCTCCTCTGTACTTACTCCCCAGCATTTTAAACCTGTGTCCTCTCGTAGTGACATAGAAATAGCCTCTGAGAATCCACCTGATCAATACCTCTCAATATCTTATGAACTTCTATCAGGTCACTTCTCATCCTTTGTCTCTCCAGGGAGAAAAGACTGAGTTCCCTCAATCTATCCTCATAAGGTATGCCACTTAATCCAGGCAGCATCTTTGCAAATCTCTTCTGCACCCTCTCAATAGCTTCCACATCTTTCTTGTAATGAGGCGACTAGAACTGTGCATAGTACTCCAAGTGAGGTCTGATTGGATAATTGACAGCTTTTGTGACTTTGGCTACTACCAGTGGGTCATCCATGGCACTGTTGATTTCAACCTGGGGAATCCTGTCTATTGCCTCATAGTTAATAGATGACGGTTGGTTGAGGACAGCTTCAAAGTGTTCAGTCCATCTCTGCAGGATCTGAGCTCTCTCTGTAATGAGAGTTGTACCATCTGTACTCAGGAGGAGGGTGCTCCTGAGAGACTGATGTCCATAGAGAGCGTTGAGAGCTTCAGAACACCGTTTCATTTCTGTCAGTGTTTCCCTGTATTTCATCTGCCTTGGTGCTCAGCCAGGCATCCTGCATTTTATGCAATTTATTCTGGACTGTCCTGCAGCACTGATAAAACCAATTTTCTTGGCAGCTCATGATGGTTCATTCTGACAGGCCCGATGAAGACATATCCTCATCATTCTCATTAAATCATGCTGCTTGTGGGTGGAGGGCCCGAGCATCTTCAATGCAGATGGTATGGACAGCATTTCTGAATGTTCCTAGTTGTCCTTAGCGTTGCCTGCAAGGTGTAGGTCAGCAAGCTTGACTTCTAAGTCTTCAGCCAGTGCTGAAGCTATTCTGGGATTCTTTAGCTTGGCTGCATTGATTCTTTTCATAACCTTGGTTCCTTCTGGTCGCCTCTTGGATCTGATGCGGAGCCTCATTTTAGAGACAAAGAGCCTGTGATCTATCCAGCAGTCAGCATCACACATGGCCTTGATCACTCTGACATCCTGCCTGTCTTTTCTCCTGACAATGACATAGTCGATAAGATGCCAATGTTTAAAGTGGGGCATTGTTCCAGGTAGGCAGATGAAAGATTGTGTTGGTGATAAGGAGGTCGTGTGCTGCACAGGTCTTCATTAAGACTGTACCTTTACCGTTACTGCCCACTCCATGTCTCCCAGTGACTCCCTGCCAGATTGCAGAGTCACACCCTACTCTTGCATTGAAATCACCAAGCAAGATCAGCTTGTCGGTGCTGCTCACTGTGATAGTAGGGCATCTAGTTCTTTGTAGAACTTGTCTTTCATCTTGTCTGTTGTAGGACATAGGCGCTGATCAGGGTGGCTTGACTTCTGTTCTGTAGCGGAAGCTGTAGCATCATAAGCTGGTTATTCACATCCTTGGGTAGACTGGCAAGTTTCTGAACAAGGTGACTCCTGACAGCGAATCCAACTCCAGCATCATGACATCATCACTGCTGTGACCATTCCAGAAAAAAGTGTATCCAACTCTAGTTTCAGTCGACTGACCTACGTTGGCAAATGAGTTTTGCTTAGGACTGCAACATTAATGTTGTATCTTGCAAGCTCTCTGGCAACTAAAGCTGTTCTTCTCACTGGTCTGTCTGCTGTAGGGTTGTCCAAAGCGTGCGCATGTTCCAAGTGCCAATGGTGAGCGGTGTCACCTTGTGTTTTATTTGTGTGATCAACCGCAAGATGGAATCCTGCCAGCTGCAGTAAACTGACCAGGGTGTAGTGAAGCAGACAATGTTTGGGGCACCATTTCTAGCTCCTTCCTCATTCTACAGAGATGAGAAGTGCATTCCTGAGGAGGATTGCTCAGTCGCCCAGGTTGATGCCGAGTTCCTCTGCTGCTTCGGTCAGCGGAAAACGAGCTGAGCCACCTGTGTGCAGGTCTGTGACTACAGCTCCCAGTGTATCCACACCTGCTGCTTCATCACTCGCCCATCGCCACAGGACTTCAAGGGTTGAACAGGACACTGATGATATGATGATGATGATAGTGTCGAACTAGCGTTTCATTTGAATTAAAGTGAGGGAGAGTTGCACAGCGTCAGCCTCAGTCTCTCTTTCCAATTCCCATCTAGATACAGTAGCGAGACAAGAGTCAAGCCGGCTGGAGATGGGACTAGGTGCAGTGGATGACCAAGGTCTTCTGTGCCTTGTCCTGCTCTTCGCATTCCACAACACTTACAGAGACCGCCTTCTTGACCGTTGGACCTTTCATTGGTCTCATCCGCTCAATATGCCGGATTCTGAACATGCTGGAATAGACATCTCCCTATCTCACCCATCAGCTACCCTAGAACATAGAACATAGAACATAGAACAATACAGCACAGAACAGGCCCTTCGGCCTTCGATGTTGTGCCGACCAAAATAAAAAGCAATTCCCCTCCTAACTAACCCATTCCCTTCTCATCCATATACTTATCAACTAACCTCTTAAACGCCACCAAACTTGGCGCATCTACAACAGCTGCAGGCAGGGCATTCCACTCCCTAATCACTCTTTGAGTAAACCCTCTCCTGGTTTAGCTGGTTTGTCAAAGCCGTTGTGCAGGATGTGGCCGCTGTTGCATGCAAACAACTACGGGGAGCCACAGGTGAGAGCTCAGTGCTAGTTGGGGACAAAGGGTAGACAAACTGCCCTGAAAAGGATGCGACATGTTCCTCCTAACAGGGGTACTACTCCTTCCTGACATTTCATACACTTCAGTTGAGCCATACCAATAGGGGGCTCTAGATAGAGGCACAGACAGGAGTTTCTGTGGCCATAATCGAGACTCCAGGATGATGTGTTGCCTTCCTGGTGCCAGGATCAAGGATGTCTCTGAGCAATTGCAGGACATTCTTAAGGGAGAGGGTGAGCAGCCAGAGGCTGTTGTACATACTGATACCAATGACATAGGTAGGAAAAGAGAAGAGGAATTGAAGTGTGAATTTAGCGAGTTAGGCAGAAGGTTAAAGTACAGGACCTCGAAGGTAGTAATTTCTGACTATTACCATTGCCATGTGCAAGTGAGAGTAAGAATAGGAAGATTAGGCAGATGAATGCCTGGCTTGAGAGCTGGTACAAGAGGCAGGGATTTGATTTTCGGATCATTGGGATCTTTCCTGGGAAAGAGCTGACTTGTTCAAGAAGGGTGGGTTATACCTGACTGGGAGGGGGAATAACATCATGACAAATAACATAGACTTGCTCGAATCCCACCTCCTTGCCAAAATTAGTTTGACAAGAAGGTGGGATCCAAAGCAGTAGGGAGGCAGAAGAGAAGGTTGAGGATAGCACAGAAGTTAAAGAGAGCACATTAAATAGTAAAGGCAGTGCCTGTAATCCATAAACTAAACATATCAGGCAAAAGAAAGATAGAGAGCAAGGGAAGTCAGATTAAACTGCATTTATTTTAATGCAAGAGGCCTGACGGGCAAGATAGACGAATTCAGGGCATGGATGGATACATGGGACTAGATATTATAGCAATTACTAAAACTTTGGTTAGGCCTCACTTGGAATACTGCGCCCAGTTCTGGTCTCCGTACTATCGGAAGGATGTGGAGTCCTTGGAGAGAGTGCAGAGGAGATTTACCAGGATGCTGCCTGGTATGGAAGGACTGTCCTATGAGGAACGATTAGATAGACTGGGGTTGTTTTCCCTTGAAAGACGTCGGCTTAGAGGGGATCTCATAGAGGTGTATAAGATTATAAGGGGTATAGATAGAGTTAATGGAGGTAAACTTTTTCCACCTTTAGAAATGGATAGGACGAGAGGTCATGGCCATAGGGTGAGGGGGGCTATGTATAGGACGAATATTAGAGGGCAGTTTTTCACACAAAGGGTAGTGGGGGTGTGGAATGCCCTGCCGAGTAAGGTGGTGGGAGCAGGCACGCTGGGGCTGTTTAAGGGTCTCTTGGACAGCCACATGAGCGGTATGCAGATAGAGGGATATATTAGGACTGTTTAACTACGGCTTTTTTCCACAGGTAATTCGGTCCATAATTTGAGCACGCTTTCGGCAGGTGGTGCGGGTACAGCTCTTGGATGTTGATTCATGGGTTGCCTGGTACCTCATGTCGTATATGATTGCTTTATGTGGACCACCTGAAGGGCACCATGACAGCTCAGAGACTATCGATGTGGCTGTGCAGACACTTGGAATTGGGCCGGTGTCTGCGGGCGTTTGCGCGTTCTCCCCGTGGTTGCGTGGGTTTTCTCCGGGCACTCCGGTTTCCTCCCACAACCCAAAAATTCTCTCTTAGGCTGATTGGGTAACAAATTGTCCCTATGGTGAAAATTTTCCAAATTAGGATTAATATATATATTATTATATAGGACTATTAAAATAGGATAATGATTTGGTATTACGGTGGCGCGGGCTCGTTGGGCCGAAGGGCCTGTTTCCCGTGCTGTGTTGCTTAATAAAATAATAAATGATTAAGGGATGGAAAGGATTGGCATCTCAATGTTCCAGGGCACAGATGCTATAGGAAAGATAGAACAAAAGGGAAGAGAGGAGGGATAGTTGCATCTTTGATTTTGAATACAACAGTATTGAGAGGGGATATTACCAATGGTTTGGCCACTGAGTCTGTGTAGATAGAATTGAGAAATAAGAACAGGGAAATCACTTTGATAGGATTGTACTATCGGCCCCCAATATGCAGCAGGAAATTGAGGAGCAAATACGTAAGAAGATTACAGATAGCTCACAGAATTACAGAAAAAAATAGGGTGGTAATGGTAGGGGATTTTAACTTTTCCAACATTGTCTGGGACAGACGTAGTATTAAAGGGTGGATTGAAGAGAAATTTGTATTAAGGAGGAATTTCTCATTCAGTATAGGGAAGAGTATATCAAGAGTATAGGAGGCGCAGGAGTAGAGTTAAGAGAGAAATCCAGGGCAAAAGGGGACGCGAGATTGTTTTGGCAGATAAGGCAAAAAAGAATCCAAAAGCTTCTACAAATACATAAAGGGCAAAAGAGTAACCAGGGAGAGAGTGGGGCTTCTTAAGGATCAACAAGGTCATCTACGTGCAGATCCACTAGAGATGGTTGAGGTCCTCACGGCCTGATTTTACCATTTGGAGTCTAAGGGCTGAATCCAGGTGCAATACAGATCCGTGCCCAGAACCCTCTTTCCAGCAGGCTATAAGGTTTTTGCTGGCTCCAGTCTGATCCGTGCTGTGGGCGGGGCTTAGCGCAGCCGGAACGATCGGAGCTCTGAACTGCGCAGTTCAAAAAAAAAATTGAAAAAGAGCGCCCAGGTCCAAAAAAACAGAAAGTGGAGAGTGCAGCTCTGTGACACAGAGCATCTGGGGGTGGGGAGGGGGGAGAGGCTATCTGACACAGAGCATCTGGGGGTGGGGAGGGGGGGGGGAGGGTGGGGGGGGGGGAGAGGCTAATCTGACACAGAGCATCTGGGGGTGGGGGAGGGGGGGAGAGGGCTATATGCCAGAGATCTGGGGGTGGGGGGGGGGGGAGAGCTATCTGACACAGAGCATCTCTCTGAGGGGTGGGGGGGGGGGGGGGGAGAGGGCTGATCATTGTCTGGTGGTAGGGGAGGCCTGGTAACTCACTGGTGGGGAGGGGCAAATGGATCACTGATGGGGGGGTGGGGGGGGTGGCAGAGGGATCCGCTGTCACTCTGTGGATGATCCCTGTGCTACAGTTCTGCCCCTGCAAAATTAAAAATCAACTTTGCATTTTTATTTAGCAGATCAGTTACAGTGCGGATCCAGAATGGACCAGAAGTGGGATTCGGCAGTAGGGTTGGGCACACGGTTCATTAATTCATGTAAATTCACGATTTGTTCGGATTTAGGTGCAGATCACGTTAAAGGCCCAACGTCTGATTTTACTGCAATTTTGCACCCGAAAATTGTTTGTAAATTGTTGGTAAAATCAGGCCCTAAATGAATATTTCTTATCAGTACTTACTATTGAGAAAAACATGGACGCTAGGGATCTTGGGGAAATAAACAGTGATGTCTTGAGGAGTGTACATATTCCAGAGGAGGAGGTGCTGGAAGTCTTAAAGTGCGTCAAGGTAGATGAATACCCGAGACCTGATGAAGTTTATCTCAGGACATTGCGGGAGGCTAGAGAGGAAATTGCGGGCCCCCTTACAGAGATATTTAAATCATTGATTGTCACGAGTGAGGTGCCTGAAGATTGGAGAGTGGCAAATGTTGTGTCTTTGTTTAAAAAGGGCTGCAGGGAAAAGCCTGGGAACTACAGGCCAGTGAGCCTCACATCTGTGGTGGATATGTTCTTGGAAGATATTTTGAGAGACAGGATCTACAGGCATTTAGAGATGCAAGGACTGATTAGGGACAGTTAGCATGGCTTTGTGAGTGGAAAATCATGTCTCAAAAATTGATAGAGTTTTTCGAAGGGGTAGCCAAGAAGGTAGATGAGGGCAGTGCAGTTGATGTTGTCTACATGGACTTTAACAAGGCCTTTGACAAGGTACCGCATGGTAGGTCATTGCATAAGGTTAAATCTCACAGGATCCAGGGTGAGGTATCTAAATGGATACAAAATCAGCCTCTTGACAGAAGCCAGAGGGTGTTTGTAGAGAGTTGTTTTTCACATTGGAGGCCTGTAACCAGCAAAGGATCAGTGCTGGGTCCACTGTTATTTGTCATTTATATTAATGATTTGGATGAGAATATAGGAGGCAAATTTGGTAATTTGCAGTGACACTAAGATTGGCGGCATAGTGGACAGCGAAGAAAGTTACCTCTGATTGCAATGGGATCTTGATTAATTGGGCAAGCGGACTGACACATGGCAGATGGAGTTTTATTTAAACAATAAAACATTTTGGTAGATTGAATCAGGGCAGTACTCGCTCACTTGGCCTCACTTGTGCAGTTGTGGTCAGCCCATTATAGGAAGGATTACTATTTACTATTTACTAAAATTACTATGATTCTACCAGGACTTGATGGTTTGAATAAAAAGAAGAGACTGGATAGACTGGGACCTTTTTTTCTGGAGCATAGGAGGCTGAGGAGTGATCTTATAGAGGTTTATAAAATAAACCTAGTCAATATCTTTTACCAAACGTAGAGGAGTCTAAAACTAGAAGGTTTAAAGTGAGAGGGGAGAGATACAGAAGTGTCCAGAGGGGCACTTTTTTTCACACAGACCATGGTGAGTGTCTGGAAGAAACTGCCAGAAGTAGTTGTAGAGGCAGGTACAATTTTATCTTTAAAAAATAGATGCATGGATAAGATGGGTATAGTGGGATATGTGGGCAATTGGGATTAACATAGGAGTTTAAAAAAGGACGACATGGAGACTTTTGGGCAAAAGGCCTATTTCCATGCTTTAATCCTCTACGATCTCTATAACTCTATGACCCAGATCCCTCTGCTTATCAATAAGGGTTCTGCCATTTACTGTATATTTCCTATCTGTATTAAACCTTCTAAAACAAATTACCTCACATTTGTCTCGATTAAATCTCTCCATCAAATCTCGAACTGACCTATGCCCTGCTGTCATCTAAAGCAAAACTCTCAAGATCCCATGTTGCCTCAGCATTATATTTCAGCTGGCTGTGACCTTTTAATGATTCAATTCCAAATGTTAGAGTGTCTCTCAGGCTGTTCCACTCTATCCTGGGATATAGTTCCCTCTTTAACTTTGGAAATTCACTGAATCCATTCAGATCCAATAATTGTGATTCCAATGTCAGATTTAATCTGCAAATAATTCAAAAACATGGACCACAACAACTGAAACTGTTCCCTCCAGCTCCATGTTTCTCTGCAGTCCATAGAACATAGAACATAGAACATAGAACATAGAACAATACAGCACAAAACAGGCCCTTCGGCCTTCGATGTTGTGCCGACCAAAACAAAAAGCAATGCCCCTCCTAACTAAACCATTCCCTTCTCATCCATATACTTATCAACTAACCTCTTAAACGCCACCAAACTTGGCGCATCTACAACAGCTGCAGGCAGGGCATTCCACTCCCTAATCACTCTTTGAGTAAAGAACCTACCTCTGATATCCGTCCTATAACTCATACCCCTTAATTTAAAGTTGTGTCCCCTCGTGCTAGCTTTTTCCATCCTAGGAAAAAGGCTATCACTGTCCACCCTATCCAAACCTCTAATTATCTTATATGTTTCAATAAGATCCCCCCCTAGCCGCCTCCTTTCTAACGAAAACAGCCTCAAATCCTTCAACCTCTCTTCATAGGACCTGCCCTCCATACCAGGCAACATCCTAGTAAACCTCCTCTGTACCCTCTCCAATGCCTCCACATCTTTCTTATAATGTGGCGACCAGAACTGCACACAATACTCCAAGTGCGGCCGCACTAGAGTTTTGTACAGCTGCAACATGATGCTGCGGCTCCTAAATTCAATCCCCCTACCAATAAAAGCTAAGACTCCATAAGCCTTCTTAACAACTTTATCCACTTGACTGCCTACTTTCAGGGATCTATTGACACATACACCAAGATCCTTCTGTTCCTCAACACTATTAAGAGCCCTACCATTAGCCTATACTCTACACACTTATTGTTCCTGCCAAAGTGCATTACCTCACACTTTTCCACATTAAACTCCATTTGCCACCTCTCGGCCCAGCTCTGCAACTTGTCCAAGTCACTCTGTAAACTAAAACACCCCTCTTCACTATCTACCACTCCACCAACTTTAGTCTCATCTGCAAATTTACTGATCCATCCCTCAATACCCTCATCCAGATCATTTATAAAAAATTACAAACAGCAGGGGCCCCAAAACAGACCCCTGAGGCACACCACTCGTCACCGAACTCCACGATGAATATCTCCCATCAACCACAACCCTCTGTCTTCTATCTGCCAGCCAATTTCTAATCCAATTAGCTAAATCACCCTCTATTCCACACATCTGCATTTTCTGTAGAAGTCTTCCATGGGCCAACTTATCAAACGCCTTACTAAAGTCCATATATACTACATCAACCGCCTTACCCCCATCCACCTCTTTGGTCACTTTCTCAAAAAACTCAATGAGGTTAGTAAGGCATGACCTACCCTTCACGAAACCATGCTGACTATCCCCAATCAGGTGAGATGTCCTGAACTGAACACCAGGCCAGCAACCCAGCCTTTGAGATTCTTAATCCTGGCCACAGAGAAAAGTGTCTATTCCCCTGATGAACTATCCCCTTTCACAACTACATTCCCCTTTCCTCCTCCCTCTTGAATGACTCCTTGAACCACTGTGCTAGGCTGCTCATCCTCCTCGCAGCCCTCGCCCATGTCTGCACAGGGAGTAAATGTCAGAAAGCTGATAGTTTAATCATTTGAAGGATATCAGCATCCCTGGCTGGCCAACATTTATTGCCTGTTCCAAGTTGCATTTTGAGAGTCACCAATATTGATATGAATCTGGTGTCACATGTTGGCCAGACCAGATAAGGACAGCAGGTCTCATTCCCTAAAGGACCAACAATGGCACTGTCCTAAGCTTTCAAATTCTGTTCAACTTCATCTAGAACATAGAACATAGAAAAACTACAGCACAAACAGGCCCTTCGACCCACAAGTTGCACTGATCAATCCCTACCTATTAGGCTTACTTATAACCCTCAATCCTATTAAATCCCATGCATTCATCCAGAAGTCTCTTAAAAGACCCTAATAAATTTGCCTCCACCAGCAGCCGATTCCATTAACTCACCACCCTTTGAGTGAAAAACTTACCCGTGACATCTCCTCTGTACCTACTTCCCAGCACCTTAAACCTGTGTCCTGTTGTGGCAACCATTTCAGCCCTGGGAAAAAGCCTCTGACAATCCACCCAACCAATACCTCTCAACATCTTATACACCTCTATCAGGTCACCCCTCATCCTTCGTTTTTCCAGGGGGAAAAGACCTAGCTCCCTCAACCTATCCTCATAAGGCATGCCACCCAATCCATGCAACATCCTTGTAAATCTCCTTTGCACCCTCTCAGTAGCATCCACATTCCACAAAACTGCACACAGTACTCCAAGTGGGTCTGACAAGGGTCTTATAAACCTGCAGCATTATATCCTAACTCCTAAACTCAATCCCTCAATTAATGAAGGCCAGTACACCATATGCCTTCTTGACCACATCCTCACCTGCAAGGCTGATTTAAGAGTCCTATGGACCTGGACACCAAGGTCCTTCTGATCCTCCACACAGCTAAAACTCCTACCCTTGATATTATACTCCTTCATCCCATTATTCCTGCCAAAATGGACCACTACACATTTATCCGCGTTGAAATCCATCTGCCACTTCTCCACCCAGTCTTGCACCCTATCTATGTCACACTTCAACTTCTGACATCCCTCCAGAAATTCACAACACCACTATTCTTTGCATCATTAGCAAACTTATGAACCCATCCCTCCACTTCCTCATCCAGGTCATTTATGAAAATTACAAACAGCAAGGGTCCCAGAACAGATCCCTGGGGCACTCCATTGCCGACCTCCATGCAGAAAAAGACCCATCCATAACCACTCTCTGCCTCCTGCAGGCAAGCCAGTTCTGGATCCACAAGGCCAAAGCCCTTTGGATCCCATGCCCTCTCACTTTCCCAAGAAGTGTTGCACAGGGGACCTTATTGAACACCTCGCTAAAGTCTATATAAACCACATTCAACGCTCTTCCATCGTCAATGTGTTCAGTCACATTTTCAAAGAACTCAACCAAGCTCGTAAGACTCGACAAAGAACAAAGAACAAAACAGCACAGGAAACAGGCCCTTCAGCCCAACGAGCCTGTGCCGCCACCCTGATGTTCCCATCTCTACCCGTGATCCCTGTCTATGTTTATAGATCTATGGATTAAAAACCAAATTTGAGACAATTTAGGGAGAATTTGTTTTGCCAATTAGCCTAAGAGCACATCTTGGGGATGTGGGAGGAAACCGGAGCTCCCGGAGAAAACCCACGCAAGCACGGGGAGAATGCGCAAACTCCCACAGACACAGGCCCAAATCCATGTATCTGCACAGCACAGCGATAGTCACTGAGCTGTCGTGTTGCCCATCAAATGGTCCAAGTCAAGCGTACACTAACGACGTGAAGCACTAGGATACTCTCGAAAAAGATCCAAGAGCAGTCCTCTCACGACCCATCGCGTGTATGGCCCTCGTTAGACAACAAGGTGGACCAAAGCACCTGTAGGATAAAAACAAGTACATCAATATCATCATCTATTTACACACTTCTCAAGGACTCCCAAAGCTCATGATCCCTATTTTAAATCAGTTTTCAATACCCTTCCATTCCCATTCTGTTCATGTGCCAGAATCCAGAACTGGCTTGCCGGCAGAAGGCAGAGAGTGCTTGTGGATGGGTCTTTTTCTGCATGGAGGTCAGTCACCAGTGGAGTACCCCAGGGATCTGTTCTAGGACCCTAGCTGTTTGTTGTTTTCATAAATGACCTGGATGAGGAAGTGGAGGGATGGGTTAGTAAGTTCGCTGACGATACAAAGGTCGGTGGTGTTGTGGATGGTCTGGAGGGATGCCAAAAGTTGCAGCGGGCCATAGACAGGATGCAAAACTGGGCAGAGAAGTGGCAGATGGACTTCAATGCGGATAAATGTGTAGTGGTCCATTTCCACAAGAATAATGGGATGAAGGAGTACAATATCAAGGGTAGGAGTCTTAACTGTGTTGTAGAGCAGAAGGATCTTGGGGTCCGGGTCCACAGGACTCTTAAATCGGCCTCGCGGGTGGAGGAAGTGGTCAAGAAGGCGTATGGTGTACTGGCCTTCATTAATCGAAGAATTGAGTTTAGGAGTCAGGAGGTAATGATGCAGCTCTATAAGACTCTTGTCAGACCCCAGTTGGAGTATTGTGCGCAGTTCTGGTCGCCTAATTATAGGAAGGATGTAGAGGCTGTTGAGAGAGTTCAGAGGAGATTTACAAGGATGCTGCCTGGATTGGGAGGCAGGCCTTATGAAGATAGGTTGAGGGAGCTGGGACTCTTCTCCCAAGAGAGACGTCGGTTGAGAGGCGACCTAATAGAGGTTTATAAAATGTTGCGAGGAATAGATAGGGTGGACTCTCAGAGACTATTTCCCTGAGCTGAAATGGTCACTTCGAGAGGACACAGATTTAAGGTGCAGGGAAGCAAATACAGACGAGATGTTAGGGGTAAGTTTTTCACTCGGAGGATGGTGAGTGTATGGAATCGGCTGCCGTCGGAGGTGGTTGAGGCAAACTCGCTGGGGTCTTTTAAAAGACTTCTGGATGAGTATATGTGAACTAATGGGATAGGGGGTTATAGATAGGTCTGTGGATTGGTAGGTATAGATGTGATCGGCGCAACTCGTGGGCCAAAAGACCTGTTTGTGCTGTAGTGTTCTATGTTCTATGTTCTATGTGCCCACCTAAGTATTTCTTAAATAATTCCAGAGTGCCTGCCTCCACCAATTTACTTGGCAGTGCATTCCATACCCCAATCACTCTCTGTGTGAAAAAACTCCCTTTAGCATCCAAATTATACCTTACCCCCCTCACCCTAAGCCCTGGTGCTATTTGAGTCCATCCTAGGAAAAAGCTTAACCCTGTTTACTCTATCTATACTCCTCATAATCTTGTACATCTCTATTAGATCTCCTCTAAGTATACGTCTTTCTAAGGAAAACAGTCCCAATTTGCCTAACCTCTCCTCATAACTCAGACCTTCCATACCAGGCAGCATCCTGGTAAACCTCCTCTGCACTCTCTCCAGAGTCTCCACCTTCTTCTGGTAGTAAGGCAACCAGAACTGGACGCAGTATTCCAAATGAGGTCTAACCAACGTTTTATACAACTGCAACATTAAAGGCCAGCTCTTGTACTCTATACCCCTTCCTATAAAGGCTAGTATACTATATGCTTTCTTCACAACCTTCTCCACCTGCTCTGCCACCTTCAGAGACTTGTTCACCTGCACCCCCAGGTCCCTCTGCGTTTCTATACTCTTAATAGGTCTAACCTTTATCATATACCTCCCCCCTACATTCTTTCTCCCGAAATGCATCACCTCACATTTATCAGGATTGAATTCCATCTGCCATCTGTCTGCCCAAGCTACCAGCCTATCAATGTCCTGCTGCATCACCTGACAATGCTCCTCACTATCCACAAGTCCAGCCATCTTTGTATCATCTGCAAACTTGCTGATCACTCCACTTACTCTCTCTTCCAAGTCATTTATATATATTACAAATAGAAGAGGTCCCAGTACTGAGCCCT
Source organism: Sphyrna mokarran (assembly GCA_024679065.1). NCBI lineage: Eukaryota > Metazoa > Chordata > Chondrichthyes > Carcharhiniformes > Carcharhinidae > Sphyrna > Sphyrna mokarran. Next base: position 97,114 of record JAGIQG010000035.1, on the reverse strand, counting down.
GCAGCACACCACTAGTGACCGACCTCCAGCTAGAAAAACACCCTTCCACTATTACTCTCTGTCTCCTATTACTAAACCAGTTACTTATCCATCTAGCTACCTGTCCTTGTATCCCATGAGCCTTGACCTTCTCAACTAACCTCCCATGAGGGACTTTGTCAAACGCCTTACTAAAATCCATATAGACGACATCAATGGCTCGCCCTTTGTCCACCATTTTCGTCACCTCCTCAAAAAATTCTACCAGATTTGTAAGGCACGACCTCCCCTTAACAAATCCATGCTGCGTATCCCTAATCAGATTGCAACGCTCTAAGTGTCTATACATCCTATCTCTAAGAATCCCCTCCAACAGCTTCCCTACCACTGACGTCAAACTCACCGGCCTATAATTTCCAGGGTTATTCCTACCACCCTTTTTAAACAACGGTACAACATTAGCTATTCTCCAGTCCTCTGGGACCTCACCTGTGTCCAAAGAAGAGACAAAGATTTGCATCAGAGGTCCAGCAATTTCACCTCGCACCTCCCTAAGCAGCCTGGGATAAATGCCATCAGACCCTGGAGATTTATCAGTTTTAATGCTACCTAGAAGCTCTAACACTTCCTCCCTCGGTATGGATATTTCCCTCAACTGGTCCACAGCTCCTCAGAGACAGGAGCTGTCAACAAGCCCCTCTCCTTCGTGAATACCGACGCAAAGTATTCATTCAGGATCTCCCCCATTCCCTCGGGCTCTAAGCACAGTTCCCCTCCTCTGTCCCTAAGAGGTCCAATTTTTCCTCTAACCACCCTTTTCTTCTGATCCTATTCGCCAAAGCCATTTCATGCCCTTCTAACTCCCTGTTTGAGCTCCCCCCTACTCTTTCTATATTCTTCCAACACTGTCCTTGCCCTTAACAAAGCCATGTTGACTATTTCTGATCATACTAAACTTCTCTAAATGTTCATAAATCCTTTCTCTCAGGATCCTCTCCGTTAACTTATCAACGAATGAGGTTAGACTCACCAGTCGGTAATTCCCTGGACTGTCTCTATTTCCTTTTTTTCCTATAGGAACTATATTGCAATCCTGCAATCCTCTGGAACCTCTCCCATCTCCATTGACAACACAATCATCACCAATGGCTCTGCAATCTTTTCCCTCGCTTCCCATAGTAACCTGGAGTACATTCCATCCGGTCTCGGCAACTTATTTAACTTGATGCTATTCAAAAGTTCCAACGTATCTTCTTTCTTAACATCCACATACTCGATCTTTTCAGTCTGCCACAATCCTGTAGTACAACCTCCCAGATCGTTTTCCACAGTCAATACCGAGGCAAAGTACTCATTAAGCACTTCTGCCATTTCTACTTGTTCTGTACAAACCTTCCCACCATCACATTTTATAGGTCCTATTCCTTCACATCTCATCCTTTTCTTCTTCACATATTGTAGAATGTGTTAGGGTTCTCCTTCATCTTCCCTGCCAAGACCTTCTCATGATCCCTTCTGGCTCTCCTAATTTCCTTTTTAAGTTTCTTCCTACAACGCATACACTCCTCTAGATTCTTAACACCTCCTATCTCTCTGAACCTTTCTTTTCTTTTGGACTACGTTCATTACAACCTTCATGAACCACAGTTCCCATAACCTATCAAAACCTCTCTGTCTCATTGGAACATTGTCGTGCAGAACTCCAGACAAACATTCTTTGAAATTCCTTTGGTACTTTTCCCCAAGAATACCTCCTTCCAATTTACGCCTTTAATTTCCTGCCTGATGGCTTCATATTTCACCTTACTCCAGGTAAACACTTTCCTAGCTTCCTGATCTTATCTCTTTCCAATGCTGTCGCGAAAGAGATAGAATTATGATCACTCTCCCCACTGAGAGATCCAACACTTGTCCTGGTTCATTAGCCAGCACCAGATCAAGTACAGCCCCTCCTTTCATAGGCTTATCCACATACTGTGTCAGAAAACCCTCCTGAACACACCTAACAAACTCTTCCCCATCCAAACCCCTTATCCTCGGGATATTCCAATCGATGTTTGGGAAATTAAAGTCTCCCATCATGACAACTCTGTTATTATTACATCTCTCCAGGATCTGTTTCCCTATCTGCACCTCAACAATCCTGTCACTATTGAGTGGCTTATAGAAAACATCCAGTAAAGTTATCGACCCCTTCCTGTTCTGAACTTCCTCCCACAGAGACTCTGTGGACAATCCCTCCACAGTGTCCACCTTTTCTACAGCTGTGACACTATCCCTGATCAACAGTGCACTCCCCCCCCCACCTCTTTTGCCTCCCTCCCTGTCCTTCCTGAAACATCTGAATCCTGGCACCTGAAGTACCCCTTCCTGTCCCTGAGACATCCAAGTCTCCATAATGGCCACTGCATCACAATCCTAAGCAGCAATCCATGCTCTAAGCTCATCCACCTTATTCATTATGCTCCTGACGTTAAAATAGACACATCTCAAACCTTTGGTCTGAGCGCTCTCCTTCTTCATCACCTGTCTAACCTCCCTCTTACACTGTCTATAATCCTTCTCTACTTGGGAGCTAACCTCCTCACTCTCAGTCACTTCATCTCAATTCTCTCCCCACAATCTTTCTAGTTTAAAGTCCCTTCAGAAGCCCTAGCCAGCCCTCCTGCCAAGGTATTTGTCCTCCTGGGATTCAAGTGCCACCCGCCTTTATTATACAGGTCACACCTACCCCAATGATCCAGGAACTGGAATCCCTGCCCCCTGCTCCAGTCTCTCAGCCACTCATTCACCCTCCACCCCATTCTATTCCTGCTCTCACTCTCCCGTGGCACAGGCAGCAATCCTGAGATTACTATCTCCACGTTCCTTTCTCAGCTGTCTACCTAGTTGCCTATAATCTCTTTTCATGATCCCTTCCCTCTTCCTACCTACGTCAGTGGTATTGATATGTGCCACGACCTCCAGCTCCTCACCTTCCCATTTCAGGATTTCTGGGACACAACCAGAGACATCCCAGATCCCAGCTCCAGGGAGGCAATCTGCAAAAACGGCTGCCTGACCCCCTCACTATGGAGCCCCCTATTAACACTGGCTTTGTCCTCTTTTCCTTACTTTTTTGAAGTACTGGGTCAGGATCAGCTCCAGACACACGGCTACTGCTGTCTCCCCCAGATGAGCTGCCCCCCCCCTCCTTTCCCCCAGCATTACTCAGACACGAGTACTTGTTATGAAGGAGGGCATCCACCGGGGTGCTCTCCATGACATGAGCTTTCCTCTTCCTGACAGTTACCCACTTGCCTTCCTCCCGTTGCCCTGGTGTGACCACCTGCTGGTAACTCCTGTCAATCGCCTCCTCATTCTCTCTAACCAGATGAAGGTCCTCGAGCTGCAGTTTCAGTTCCATACACGGTCCCTTAGGAACCACAGCTCCACACACCCAGCACAGATATGGATGTCTGGGAGACCAGGAGCCTCTAGGACCTCCCACATCCTACAGTGGGAACAACAGACTGGCCTCACATAGATAACTGCCCTTTTTTAAAGCACACAGGAAAAATTATTAAGAATTAAGAATTAAACTCACCCTGCTTCGTCCGTTCCAGCTGAAGCCCATTGAGTGAAAGCCCTTACAGCTCACACTCTGCTCCCTGCTCACTCTGCTGCCCGCTCCTGACACTGCCTACTACATTCTACAACCTTCCTTTTATACTTCGTCCACTTAAAAAAAAAACCCTTCCCAGCATATCCCACAGCCCACTTCCGTTTAAATTGTAAGGTAAGTTTTAAAAAAACAGAAACCCCGCGAAAAACTTAAAAAAGTCAGTTGCTCACCTTCTCTCTCTCGATCCGCCTCTCAGCTTGTTCTACAAACAATGAATCTGATGAAAGGCAATCCATTTTCAGAAACTGACACCTGCTGGATCCCAGGTATCAAGAAAAAGATGTGAAGTTTTCTCCACTCTTGTCCTTGTGTGTGATTAATGCATCCTGTGTATAGCCCGTCCATTTTGAATCAGCATCTACCATTACCAGGAACACTGACTCCATGAAGTGTCCAGCACTGTCCATGTGCAGCCTCGTCTATGGCTGTCCCAGCCATTCCCAGGGGATAGAGTGGTGACTGGTGATAGTTCTGCCCTTGTTGATATTGCCAGCACTGAGTCACAGGCAAATATCTGTGTCCATATCTTTGGGTGAGTAAGTTCTCCGATGACACGAAGGTCGGTGGTCTTGTGGATTGATTGGAGGGATGTCAGAAGTTGCAGCATGACATCGACAGGATGCAAGACTGGGCGGAGAAGTGGCAGATGGACTTCAACGTGGATAAATGTGTTATGGTCCATTTTGGCAGATCCAACGGGATGAATGAGTACACTATCAAAGGTAGGAGTCTTAGCTGTGTGGAAGAGCAGAGGGATCTTGGGGTCCAGATCCATGAGACTCTCAAATCGGCCTCCCAGGTGGAGGATGTGGTTAAGAAAGCTTACGGTGTACTGGCCTTCATTCATCAAGGGATTGAGTTCAGGAGTCAAGAGGTAATGCTGCAGCTTTATAGGACCCTTGTCAGACCACACTTGGAGTACTGTGCGCAGTTCTGGTCGCCTCACTATAGGAAGGACGTGGAAGCTATTGAAAGGGTGCAGAGAAGATTTACAAGGATGTTGCCTGGATTGGGAGGCATGCCTTATGAAGACAGGTTGAGGGAGCTGGGACTGTTCTCCCTGGAGAGACGAAGGTTGAGAGGCAACCTGAAAGAGGTTTACAAGATGTTGAGAGGAATAGATAGGGTGGACTCTCAGAGACTATTTCCCAGGGCTGAAATGGTCGCAACGAGAGGGCACAGATTTAAGGTGCAGGGAAGCAAGTACAGAGGGGATGCTAGAGGAAAGTTTTTCACTCAGAGGGTGGTGAGTGAATGGAATCGGCTGCCGTCGGTGGTGGTCGAGGCGAACTCGCTGGGGTCTTTTAAAAGACTTCAGGATGAGTATATGGGATCCAATGGGATTGGGGGTTATAGATAGGTCTATGGCTGGGTAGGTTTTGATGTGTTCGGCACAACTTGTGGGCCGAAGGGCCTGTTTGTGCTGTAGTGTTCTATGTTCTATGTTCTATGTCCATACCTGGCAACCAGACAAAGCAAATTGGAGGATCTACAGTTTGCCATTCCTGAGTGGCCAGGGTGGGATGGTGAACCTGGCTCAGGATGACAAACCCCACAGGACTGTGCCATTTTCCATAGTCAGCTATTCTCTGCCTCTCCAATATGGGTGTAATTCAGGCTGTAATGGCCTTTTGGATCCACCCATCAGCACCAGCTGCTTCAGTTTATTCAGGACTGGGTAATTTTGCGTTCACAGCTGAATATTATTGGCAGGCACTGGGAGAATTTTGAAAAAGTTCATAATTACCATCTCTTCCATTGTGAGTATGACAAGTATCTGTTAATCATCTCCAACTCAAGGTGTCTGTTTTAGTGACTCAGCTTCCTGGAGCGTGTTCCAATTGATAATGGCAGGTGGACAGTAATAAAGCCCACAGCTGGATATGGGCTGATGTTATGGGCTGCCCTGCCTTGCAGCTGTTTCTGGAATTTCTTTGCCCAACCTATCACCACAGATGAGGTGTCGCAGTGATTAACACTGCTGCTTCATAATGCCAGAGACCCAGGTTCAATTCCTGGCTTGGGTCATTGAATGGAGTCTGCACTTTCTCTCCATATCTACTTTGCTGTGGTTTCCTCCCACAGTGTGAAAGACGTGCTGGTTAGATGCATTGACCACTGCTAAATTCTCCCTCAGTGTTACCTGAACAGACACCAGAGTGTGGCGACTAGGCAATTTTCACAGTAACTTTCATTGCAGTGTTAATATAAGCCCACATTTGACATTTTATCCTCATCTAGCTATTAGTGTAAATGCATGTGAATAAGTTTACAATCGGAAACAAGAATCCTTCTGCCAGCTTTGAGTTTAGGTCCTTGATCAAAGGAATTGGGTATCTATCCAGCTGTGAGGAAGTTTACCGCTTGTTTAAAATTTGCCAGTACAAAGCATTTTTATTCATTCTTGGGATTTGGGTGTCACTGGCCGGCCAGCATTTATTGCCCATCCATAGTTGTCTTTGTTCAAAGGGCAATTAAGAGCCAATCACATTGCTGTGACCCTGGAGTCACATTTAATCCTGACCACTTAAGAGCGACCGATTTTCTTCCCTGGGACATTGGTGAACCAGATGGATTTTTTCCAAAAATCGGTACTGGTTTTATGGTCAGCAGGTCCTGAATTCCAGATATATTTATTCAAATTCCACCATCTCCCATGACAGGATTGGAGCCCGTATGCCCAGAACATTAGTTGAGTTTCTGTATTAATAATCTAGTGATAAAAACACCAGTCCATCACATCCACACCCTGAGTGCATATATCCTGAGTTCAGGAAACCTAGACACACAATATTGTACACACCTGCAGGGCTTCCGGATTGGGCAGAATTAACTGCTCATATTCCAATAACTCCACCTGATGGTTATCGTTGAAGTCATTAAGTATGTCTCTCTGTCTCTTTCTGTCTTTCTGTGCATCCCTGTCTCTGTATCTCTCTCTCTGCTTGTTTCTCTGTGACTGTCACTGTCTGTGTGCAGCTCCCTCATTCACCTTCTCTCTACACTCTTCCTCTGTGTCTCTTTCCCTCTCTCAGTCTTACCCTCGTTCTCCCTCTCCTTCTCTGCACCTCCCCCTTTCTTATTTTTCTGTCTTTACCTCTCTCTACCTCTCTCTGTCTCTTGCTCCATTGTACTCATTCAGTCTCACTGTTTGAAATTCTCTGACACTCTGTCTCTGTATCTATTTCTCTCTGCCTCCCTTTCTGTCTCCCCTTCTGTCTTAGTTTCCCTTTCTCATTACATCCTTCCATCTGTCTCCCTCTGTCTCCATTTCCCATTCTTTGTCCATATTCCTCCCCATTCCTCCCAACCTCTATTCCCGTTTTTTCTCGCCATAAGAGTCACTATCTGTCTCTGTCGTTTCTCTCTGTCTCAGTCTCTCTGTTTTTGTCCTTGTATCTGTCAGAAACCTTTTCAAAATCTGTCACATCCACGTATTTATACCCTTTGGTCTCTCTGTCAATCTCTGTCTGTCTATCACTGTCACTGCCCTCTTTCTCTTTATCTGTCACTTTCTGTCTCTGTCAAACTGTTTGTTATTTAAAGTTTGAATGCCCAATAGGAAAAGTAAGCGGTCTTGGAGTTGTAGTTTCCTCTTAGGGTCTAATAAGTTGAAGAATTGCTGTAAGGGGATATTTCAGCAGATCTTTTAGCTGCTGTCTGAAGTGTGTCTGTGTCACAGCATAAATGGCAGTGTTTGTGCAGCAACTTGTGAGTTGCAGCATGAAACCCAATTCCAGAAATAAAAAATCTAACATTATCGACTGATAGCCCAAATTATACATCCGACGCCATATAGAATAAACCATTAATGTTGACCATAAGAGGATGAAATTGGCTGAGATAACAAACAGCAAAATGATGGATTTCCTTCGACTCTCCATCTTTGGGTCTCTGGGATTCTCCCCACTGTGAGCCCGGAGTCTCCTGCGGGCTCTGCTACTCACTAAAATGTGTCTGATGGTGAAAGCATTGAGCAGCAGAATCAAGACAAATGGAACACATGGGGTTAGAACATGGTGGAGGAACTCGATTGTCGTCCAGGCCGGAGAGAACACAACAATCCCTGTGTAATCACAAAACCAGGGGAGGTTCCTTAGCCGATAAGTATTTACTAACATAAAATACCAGAAAATGTTCTTTAAACAGCTCACCACCATTACTGTTCCCAGAACCACAGCTGCCGATTTCTTGTTGCAATATTTACTTTTCAGCTTGGGACAGCAAATGGCCACAAATCGATCAAAGGTGAAAGTGACAGTGAACCAGACAGAACAGTCAGTAGCTGCATAAAGCAGGACGGCGTGAATGTTACACAGGGGGACAGAGCGCACAAAATTAAACTGTTCTTGATAAACAATGGGAATGTGTCTCAGTATCAGGTCGAAGATAATGACCAGCAGATCCCCCACTGACATGGCCACCAGGTAACGAGTAACACATTTGGACAGACCACAGTTTCTGCTCATCAGGGTCACAATTGTGATTATATTCACTGTCAGGAAGGGAAATAAAGAATAAAATTAGACATGATTCAGGGGAAGAATTTACCATTTAGACTGAGGATGCATTGAAATAAAGAAGAATGTAGACACATAAAATCACTTTTTAAAAATCCAACACGTCTTTTGGAGTGTGAGAGGAAAGTGGAGCATCCAGAGGAAACCCACACAGACACGGGGAATAGATCAAACTCCATACAGACAGTGACCCAAGCCTGGAAGTGAACCAGGATCCCTGATGCCTTAAGTCCATCTGCTAACCACTGTGCCAACACATTGCTCTATGGTAGCAACACAATGGTATACATTTGAGAGAGAGTTTTCAAGGGAGTCCTCAACATTGACCCTCATAAAAGACTGAGGAAGTAAACCCTGACAGAAAATCCAGAGTGGAATCCTATAGGCGATAATCTGTTGTCTCTCAGACAAATTACTGACAACCCCTGCAACAGAACTGGCACCAAACAACGCTGGTTTCACCCTTTCCTCTGGACAATATTAACAGTTGGCAGAGAGAGATCCTGATGCCTCAACAGCTCAGAATCTCTATTATATTTACCCAGGACTGTACCCAGGAGAGGAGACCATAGCATTACGGCCAACACTAGCACAACACAAGAAGAAACAGTAATTTCAAACTCGATTGGCACAGAACACAAGATAGCCAAGTCCCACACACACAAGGACGGCCTCAACCAGGATCTTAGGTTCATGTCACACTATCTGCAATCCCCACAACTTCCCTGGGCTTGCCAAATCTTACTAATTGCCCTGGCTGGAGACAATATACATCACTTCAACTTGTGTTTAACCATCTTTCCACTCACATTATCTATTCCTTTAAGACTCGATTACCTGTAAAGACTCGCATTCCAACCATTATCTTATAAATTGAGTTTTGTCTTTATAATAGCCTGTTTCTGAACATAAGTCCTCACTTACCTGAAAAAGGAGCTTGAGGCTCCAAAAGCCAGCACTGCCAAATAAACCTGTTGGATATTAACCCGGTGTTGTGAGACTTCTTACTATACTTTCCCCAGTCCAATGCTGGCATCTCCACATCACAGAACACAAGTACCAGGGTTTGCTTTCCTGGTGGGAGAAAGCTTCAGGGTTCAATAAACCGCTACCATCCATAGTACCCAGTAAGTTTGCTGCTGTCCCATTACAGCCTACAGGAACACTGAAGATCAGTGAGTCCTCTCTCAGCAGGTAGGTTGTGAATCTATGCACCAGACAAGAAAAACTCAAACCCAGGCCACAAAGGAAAAGCCAAGCAGGCTGTCTTAATGACCATCATCCAGTGACACTGATATCCAATATTATAAAATGCATCTGAAGGATAATCATGGTGTGAATCAATTCCAGAATCCCATATTGCCTGGATCTGCTACAGTTCAACAGATACCATCTCTTTGGCCCTACAGTCAACTTTAGAACACAGATTCATGTTTATCAAGTACAGCTCAGCCTTCAACTTAATTATTCCTATGAAACTCATGTTCAAAGTCTGTAGCCTGGAACTTAGCTCCTGCCTCTGCAATTGGATCCTAAACTTCCTAACCCACAGACACAATAAATGAGGACAATCAACAACACCTCCTCCACAATCATTCTTTGCAGAAATTCTCTACAACACTGTGTCCTCAGCCCCTTACTATACTCCTTACAATGACTGTGTGGCCAAATTCCCTTCCAATTCAATTTCCAAGATTATTAATGATGACACATAGTTGGTTGGGTCTCAAACAATGATGAGACCGAAAACAGGGAAGAGACAGAGAATCTGGCAAACTAATACGACCCTAATAATATCAACAAAATAAAGGAAATAGTCATCGACTTCAGGAAGCAGAGTGGAATACATGCTCCTGTCTACAACAATGGGATAAAGTTGAAATGTTCAACAGCTTCAAGTTTTTCAGAATAAAAACCTGTCCTGCTCTCTCTGTGGTGACCGTATAGTTAAAAAGCCCACCAATGGCTCTACTTTCTCAGAGGTCTAAGGATATTTGGAATGTCAGCTATGATTCTGACCAACTTTCAGAGATGCACCGTTGAAAACATCCTTCCTGGTTGTGTCAGAGTTTGATATTCTCGTGGTCTGTTCAGGACTTCAAGAAAATTCAAAGCTTCGTGGATGAAGCCCAGTCCATCACTCAAACTAACCTAACAACTGACACTATCTGGACTTCCGCTGCCTTGGGAAAGCAGGCGACCTAATTAAGCACCCCACACATGACAGATATAAACTCTTCCGCCTTGTTCCATTGGGAAAAAAAACAAGTTTGAGGACATCGAAACATAGAACGTTACAGCACAGAAACAGTCTTTTGGCCCTTCTTGTCTGTGCCAAGCCATTTTTCTGCCTAGTCCCACTGACCTGCGCTTGGACCATATCCCTCCACACCCCTCTTGTCCATGAACCCGTTCAAGTTTTTCTTAAATGTTAAAAGTGAGCCCGCTTTCACCACTTCATCGGGCAGCTCATTCCACACTCCCACCACTCTCTGCATGAAGAAGCCCCCCCCCCTTTTATGTGCCAATATTCCCTTTATGTACCAACCGACTCACAGAATCATAGAAATATGACAATGCAGAAGGAGGCCATTTGAACCATCAAGTCTGCACTGAGAACTATCCTAGCTAGCTCCAATCTCTGATGTCCCAAATACAAACCTTGTGAGGCAGCAGTGCTAACCACTGCGCCACAGTGCCACCACTATACCTGTGGTAGGGAAATGATTGGAAAACAATCTGAGGGAAAAAAATCTCCAGTTCAAGAGGGAAGGAATTATGAACAATAATTCCTCATGGCTGACAGGGGGAGATACTGTTTAACAATTTGCTACAATATATTGAGGAGGAGGCTGGATGAGTAGATGAGGGAACAAAAAACAAAGAACAACACAGCACATAAAAAGGCCCTTCGGCCCTACAAGCCCACACTGCTATTTTAATGTTCACTGAGTGCCTCATTCCAATCCTTCTTCTATCTATGGCCTTTGTCACCTTTGTCTACACCTCTTGCACTCCACAATAAAGGTGTGCAAATTTAGAGAATTATATGCATGCCAGATTAAGGGAGGTCTAATTTAGGGACAATTTGTTAACACCAATCAGCCTAAAAGCCCAAAACCGGAGCACCCAGAGAAAACACATGCAAGCACCGGAGAATGTGCAAACTCCCACAGACACTGGCCCAAGTCCATGTATCTGCACAGCAAACAGTGATAATCACTGAGTTGTCGTATTGCCCGTCAGTTGGTCCAGTTTAAGCACACACTAATGACATGAAGCACGAGGCTACTCTTGAAGCAACATCCAAGAGCAGCGCTTGCACGACCCACCATGTGTATGCCCCTTGTTGGCCAACAAGATGGACTGAATCACCTGTGGGTATAAAAAAAGATGAATGAACATGCACAACTTATACAGACATTCACGGATGATCCCCAGAAACTCAAATATAAGACAAGTGAGCCATAAAATAAGTTGGACAGCCCAGGAACGTCCTGAGGCTCTTGATCCTTATTCAGAACAATCTTTTGTATCCCTCCATCTCTAGTCTGCTCATGTGCCTATCTGGGTAAGCCTTAAACAACTCTAACGTGCATTCCAGGCCCTACAATCTTTGTGAAAAACCTCCCTCTAACATCTGAATTATACCTCGCCTCTCTCACCCTAAGCCTATGGCCCCTCGTGATTTTTGTATCCAACCTGGGAAAAAGCTTCCCACTGTTCACTCTATCTATACCTATCTAATACACCTCTATTAGATCTCCCCTCATTCTCTGTCTTTCCAGGGAGAACAGCCCCAATTTATCCAATCTTTCTTTATAGCTAAGACCCGCCATACCAGGCAGCATCCTGGTAAACCTCCTCTGCACTCTCTCCAGAGTCTCCACGTCCTTCTGGTAGTAAGGCGACCAGAACTGGACGCAGTATTCCAAATGAGGTCGAACCAACATTCTACACAACTGCAGCATTAGAAGCCAGCTTTTATACTCTATACCCCTCCCTATAAAGGCTAACATACGATAGGCCTTCTTCACCATCTTCTCCATCTGTACTGCCACCATCAAGGACTTGTGTAATTGCACACCTACGTCCTCTGTGTTTCTATACTCTTAATAGTCTTACCATTTATTGTATAATTCCCCCTACATTATTTTTTTGAAAATGCATCACCTCGCATTTATCTGGATTAACTTTCATCTGCCATTTCTCTACCCAATACGCCAGCCTATCTATATCCTGCTGCATCGCCTGACAATGCTCCTCACTATCAGTAAGTCCAGCCATCTTCGTATCACTTGCAAACTTGCTGATCACTCCACTTACTCCCTCTTCCAAGTCATTTATATATATTACAAATCAAAGAGGTCCCAGTACCGAGCCCTGTGGCACACCACTAGTGACCGACCTCCAGCTAGAAAAGGACCCTTCCACTACTATTCTCTGTCTCCTGTTACCAAGCCAGTTCTCAATCCATCTAGACACCTGCCCTTGTTTCCCATGAGCCTTAACCTTTTCCACCAACCTACCATCAGGGACTTTGTCAAATGCCTTACTGAAATCCATATAGACGACATCAACAGCTCGCCCTTCGTCAACCGTCTTTGTCACCTCCTGAAAAAATTCTACCAGATTTGTAAGGCACGACCTCCCCTTAACAAATCCATACTGCATATTGCTAATCAGATTGCCATGCTCTAAATGCGTACACATCCTATCTCAAAGAGCAAAGAACAAAACAGCACAGGAAACAGGCCCTTCGGCCCAACGAGCCCGCGCCGCCACCCTGATGTTCCCACCTCTACCCGCGATCCCTGTCTATGTTTATAGATCTATGGATTAAAAACCAAATTTGAGACAATTTAGGGAGAATTTGTTTTGCCAATTAGCCTAAGAGCACATCTTTGGGATGTGGGAGGAAACCGGAGCACACGGAGAAAACCCACGCAAGCATGGGGAGAATGCGCAAACTCCCACAGACACAGGCCCAAATCCATGTGTCTGCACAGCACAGTGATAGTCACTGAGCTATTTGTTCCCATCAGATGGTCCAGGTCAAGCGTACACTAATGACGTGAAGCACTAGGATACTCTTGAAAAAGATCCAAGATGGTGCAGGAGGGAGGGGTTCAGGTTCCTGAACAATTGGGACTCATTCTGGGATAGGTGGGACCTCTACAAGAGAGATGGTATACACCTGAACCAGAGGGGAACTAATATCTTGGGGGGAAAATTTGCTAAGGCTATGCAGGGGGCTTTAAACTGATTCGGGGGGGGGGGGGGATCCTGAATAGTTGGGGTGCTAAGAGGGATGAGAGTAAGGGGGTCATAGAGGAAAGCTGTAAAACACAGCAGCATACGGGTGGGGTAGGGCATGGTTTGAAATGCGTATACTTTAATGCAAGGAGTATTCGCAATAAGGGGGAGGAACTTGCAGCTTGGACCAGTACCTGGAACTTCGATGTTGTGGCCATTTCAGAGACTTGGGTAGAGCAGGGACAGGAATGGATGTTGCAGGTTCCGGGGTACAAATGCTTTAGTCGGAGTAGAGAAGGAGGTAGAAGGGGGGGAGGAGTGGCATTATTAGTCAAAGACTGTATCACAGTAACAGAGAAGAAGTTTGATGAGGACTTGTCTGTTGAGGTAGTATGGGCTGAGATTAGAAACAGGAAAGGAGAGGTCACCCTGTTGCGAGTCTTTTATAGACCTCCTAAAAGTTCTAGAGAGGTAGAGGAAAGGATTGCAAAGTCAATCCTGGACAGGAGTGAAAGTAAGAGGGTAATTGTTATGGGGGACTTTAACTTTACTAATATTGATTGGAATAGCTATAGCTCTAGCTCGTTAGAGGGGTCAGTTTTTGTACAAAGTGTGCAGGAAGGTTTTTTGACTCAGTATGTCGATAGGCCAACTAGAGGTGAGGCTACATTGGATTTGGTGCTGGGCAATGAGCCAGACCAGGTGTTAGGCTTGGAAGTTAGTGAACATTTTGGTAATAGTGACCACAATTCGGTTACGTTCACCTTAGTGATGGACAGGGATAGGCATGAAGCTGGGGGCAGTAGTTATAGCTGGGGGAAGGGTAATTATGAGGCCATCAGGAGAGAATTAGGTGCATAGATTGGACTAGGAAGCTACAGGGACTGGGAACATCTGGAATGTGGAGCTTATTCAAGGAGCAGCTGCTGCGGGTCCTTGATAAGTATGTCCCTGTCAGGCAAGGAGGAAAGGGTCGAGTAAGAGAACCTTGGTGTACGAAAAAAGTTGATTTGCTGGTTAAAAGGAAAAAGGAGGCTTATGTCAGGATGAGGATTGAAGGCTTGGTTAGTGCAATGGATAGCTATAGATTAGCCAGGAGGGAGCTAAAGAGGGAATTGAGGAGAGCAAAGAGAGGACATGAAAGACTTTGGCTGATAGGATTAGGGAGAATCCTAAAGCTTTCTTTAGATATGTTAAGAATAGAAGATTGGTTAGGGCAAGATTAGGGCCAGTCAGAGACAGCAGTGGGAAGTTATGCATGGAGCCTGAAGAGATTGGAGAGGCACTGAACAAATATTTCTCTTTGGTATTCACACAGGGAGATGTAAATGTAGTTGTGGAGAACACTGAGGTACAGGGTTGCAAACTGGAAAGTATTGAAGTAGATAGGGAAGATGTGCTAGATATTCTTGAGGGTTTGAAGTTGGATAAGTCCCCTGGGCCGGACGGGATTTACTCTAGGATTCTCTGGGAGGCAAGAGAGGCGATTGCAGAGCCTTTGGCTCTGATCTTCAGGTCGTCGTTGGTTATGGGTGTGGTTCCGGAGGACTGGAGGATAGCGAATGTGGTCCCATTGTTCAAGAAGGGGAAGAGAGACCTTCCAGGGAATTATAGGCCAGTGAGTCTTACTTCTGTTGTGGGCAAAGTATTGGAGAGAATTATTAGGGATAGGATTTATAGTTATTGAGAGAGAAATGAATTGATTGGGGATAGTCAGCATGGTTTTGTGAAGGGTAGGTCGTGCCTTACTAACCTCATTGAGTTTTTTGAAAAAGTGACTGAGGAGGTGGATGGGGGTAAGGCGGTTGATGTGGTATATATGGACTTTAGTAAGGCGTTTGATAAGGTGGCCCATGGAAGACTTCTGCAGAAAATGCAGATGTATGGGATAGAGGGTGATTTAGCTAATTGGGTTAGGAATTGGCTAGCAGATAGAAGACAGAGGGTGTGGTTGATGGGAGATATTCATCGTGGAGTTCGGTGACAAGTGGTGTACCTCAGGGGTCTGTTTTGGGGCCCCTGCTGTTTGTAATTTTTATAAATGATCTGGATGAGGTATTGAAGGATGGATTAGTAAATTTGCAGATGACACTAAAGTCGGTGGAGTGGTAGATAGTGAAGAGGGGTGTTATCGTTTGCAGAGGGACTTGGACAAGTTGCAGAGCTGGGCCGAGAGGTGGCAAATGGAGTTTAATGTTGAAAAGTGTGAGGTAATGCACTATGGCAGAAATAATAAATGTGTAGAGTATAGGGCAAATGGTAGGATTCTTAGTAGTCTAAATGAACAGAGGGATCTTGGTGTGTATGTGCATAGATCCCTGAAAGTAAGCAGTCAGGTCGAGAAGGTTGTTAGGAAGGCATATGGAGTCTTGGCTTTTATTGGTAGAGGGATTGAATTTCGGAGCCGCAACGTCATGTTGCAACTGTACAAAACTCTGGTGCGGCCGCACTTGGAGTATTTTGTGCAGTTCTGGTCCCCACATTATAAGAAAGATGTGGAGGCATTGGAGAGGGTACAGAGGAGGTTTTCCAGGATGTTGCCTGGTATGGAGGGCAGGTCCTATGAAGAGAGGTTGAAGGATTTGAGGTTGTTTTGGTTAGAAAGGAGGCGGCTAAGAGGGGATCTTATTGAAGCATATAAGATGATTAGAGGTTTAGATAGGGTGGACAGTGGTAGCCTTTTTCCTAGGATGGAGAAAGCTAGCACGAGGGGACACAGCTTTAAATTAAGGGGTGATAGTTATAGGACGGATATCAGAGGTAGGTTCTTTACCCAAATGGTGGTTCGGGAGTGGAATGCCCTGCCTGCAGCAGTTGTAGATGCGCCAAGTTTGGTGGCGTTTTAAGAGGTTAGTTGATAAGTATATGGAAGAGAAGGGAATGGTTTAGTTTGGAGGGGCATTGCTTTTTATATTGGTCGGCGCAACATCAAAGGCCGAAGGGCCTGTTCTGCGCCGTAATGTTCTATGTTCTATGTTCTATGTTCTAAGAGCAGCCCTCTCACGACCCATCGCGTGTATGCCCCTTGTTAGACAACAAGGTGGACCAAAGTACCTGTAGGATAAAAACAAGTACATCAATATCATCATCTATTTACACACTTCCCAGGGAACTCTCAAGGCTCATGATCCCTATTTTAAATCAGTTTTCTATACTCCTCCATTCCCATTCTGTTCATGTCCCCATCTAAGTATTTCCTAAATAACTCCAGAGTACCTGCCTCAACCACTTTACTTGGCAGCGCATTCCATACCCCCACCACCCTCTGTGTGAAAAAACTCCCTCCAGCATCCAAATTATACCTTACCCCCCTCACCCTAAGCCCATGACCCCTCGTGCTATTTGAGTCCATCCTAGGAAAAAGCTTAACCCTGTTTACTCTATCTGTACCCACATAATCTTGAACACCTCTATTAGATCTCGTCTAAGTCTACGTCTTTCTAAGGAAAACAGTCCCAATTTGCCTAACCTCTCCTCATATCTCAGGCCTTCCATACCAGGCAGCATCCTGGTAAACCTCCTCTGCACTCTCTCCAGAGTCTCCACGTCCTTCCGGTAGTAAGGCGACCAGAACTGGACGCAGTATTCCAAATGAGGTCTAACCAACGTTTTATACAACTGCAACATTAAAGTCCAGCTCTTGTACTCTATACCCCTTCCTATAAAGGCTAGCATACCATATGCTTTCTTCACAACCTTCTCCACCTGCTGTGCCACCTTCAGAGACTGGTTCTCTAAGAATCCTCTCCATAGCTTCCCTACCACTGATGTCAAACTCATCAGCCTATAATTTCCAGGGTTCTCCCTACTACCTTTTTTAAACAACGGTACAACATTAGCTATTCTCCAGTCCTCTGGGACCTCACCTGTGTCCAAAGAAGAGACAAAGATTTGCATCAGAGGCCCAGCAATTTCACCTCGTACCTCCTTAAGCAGCCTGGGATAAATGCCATCAGGCCCCAGAGATTTATCAGTTTTAATATTACCTAACAGTTCCTCCCTCATAATGGATATTTTCTCCAATAGGTCAACAATTCCCTCCAAGACGTTACCAGACAACAAGTCCCTATCCTTTGTGAATACCGACCCAAAGTATTCATTCAGGATCTCCCCCATTCGCTCGGGCTCTAAACATAGTTCCCCTCTTCTGTCCCTAAGAGGACCGATTTTTTTCTCTAACCATCCTTTTGTTCCTAACATACGAGTAAAATGCCTTGGGATTTTCCTTAATCTTGTGTGCCAAGACCATTTCGTGCCCCCTTTTTGCCTTTCTAACTACCCGTTTGAGTTCCCTCCTACTCTTTCTGTATTCCTCCAAACCTCTCTCCATTCCCAGTTGCTTGGACTTAACGTACGCCTCTCTTTTCTTCCTGATCAAGCCCTCAATATCCCTAGTTATCCATGGTTCTTTAATCCTATCTTTCCTATTCTTCCTCTTAACAGGCACATGTCTGTCCTGCAACCTTATCAGTTGTCCGTTAAAAGATACCCACATGCCGAATGTGGACTTACCCTAAAACAACTTCTCCCTATCAGCAGCTAACAATTCCTGCTTAATCCGGCTGTAGCTAGCCTTCCCCGACTTTAGCACTCTTCGGACAACACTCATTGTTTTCCATTAGCATCTGAAGTAGATAGAATTGTGGTCACTGTTTGCCACATGTTCCCCTACTGAACCTTCAACCACCCACCCTGGCTCATTTCCCAGAACTAAATCCAATATAGCCCCTTCTCTATTCGGGCTAGCCACATACTGCTTCAACGATCCTTCCAGTACACATTTTACAAATTCGTCCCCGTCCAGACCCTCAGCCCTAGGCAACTTCCAATCCACCCCAGGGAAATTAAAATCTCCCACTACAACAACCCTATTTTTTCTTCATCTGTCCACAATTTCCTTACATATACTTTCTTCCACTCCCCGCGGGCTATTGGGTGGCCTATAGTATACCCCCAGCATAGTGATTGCTCCCTTCCTATTCCTGAACTCCACCCAGGGTGACTCATTTCTCAACTTCCCTAAATTATCCTCCCTCTGCACTGCTGTAATGTGCTCCCTAACAATACCACTCCCTCTCCTCTCTTTGACCCTCCTCTGTCACGCCTGAAACACTTACACACAGAAATATTTAGCTGCCAGTCCTGCCCTTCTTTTAACCACGCCTCTGTCACTGCAACCACATCCAAATTCCTTGTAAGCATGAATGCCCTAAGTTCATTCATCTTACCCGTTACACTCCTCGTGTTAAAGCAGACGCATTCCAGACCTCCAGGCCTACTTGGGTCCTCCTTCTCCACGATGAATCTCTTCTCAGCTAACCTTACCCTGGCACCCAACTCACTCCCAATCTCAATGCCTACTGAGCTATTGGTTTCATCCCCAACACCCCACCACCCCCCCACATTAGTTTAAATCCTGCCGAAACACTCCAGTTAACCTCCCAGCTAAGATATTCATGCCCTTCTCATTTAAGTGTTCCCCATCCTTCCCATACAGGTGCCGTTCTCTCACAAAAAACATCCCAATGATTAACACATATAAAACCCTCCTTCTTGCACCAATCCTTCAGCTACGCATTCAGTTGAAGGATCTCAGTATTCCTAGCCCCACTGTCACATGGCACTGGTAGCAGTCCAAAGATTGCCATCCTGGAGGCCTTATTCTTTAGTTGCCACCCAACTCCCTAAATTGCTTATGTATTTCTCCCTGCTCTTCCTTCCTATGTCCTTCTTACCTATATGCATAATTAGAACATAGAACATAGAACAATACAGCACAGAACAGGCCCTTCGGCCTTCGATGTTGTGCCGACCAAAATAAAAAGCAATGCCCCTCCTAACTAAACCATTCCCTTCTCATCCATATACTTATCAACTAACCTCTTAAACGCCACCAAACTTGGCGCATCTACAACAGCTGCAGGCAGGGCATTCCACTCCCTAATCACTCTTTGATAAAGAACCTACCTCTGATATCCGTCCTATAACTCATACCCCTTAATTTAAAGCTGTGTCCCCTCGTGCTAGCTTTCTCCATCCTAGGAAAAAGGCTATCACTGTCCACCCTATCCAAACCTCTAATCATCTTATATGTTTCAATAAGATCCCCCCTTAGCCGCCTCCTTTCTAACGAAAACAACCTCAAATCCTTCAACCTCTCTTCATAGGACCTGCCCTCCATACCAGGCAACATCCTAGTAAACCTCCTCTGTACCCTCTCCAATGCCTCCACATCTTTCTTATAATGTGGCGACCAGAACTGCACACAATACTCCAAGTGCGGCCGCACTAGAGTTTTGTACAGCTGCAACATGATGCTGCGGCTCCTAAATTCAATCCCCCTACCAATAAAAGCTAAGACTCCATAAGCCTTCTTAACAACTTTATCCACTTGACTGCCTACTTTCAGGGATCTATTGACACATACACCAAGATCCTTCTGTTCCTCAACACTATTAAGAGCCCTACCATTAGCCCTATACTCTACACATTTATTGTTCCTGCCAAAGTGCATTACCTCACACTTTTCCACATTAAACTCCTTTTGCCACCTCTCGGCCCAGCTCTGCAACTTGTCCAAGTCACTCTGTAAACTAAAACACCCCTCTTCACTATCTACCACACCACCAACTTTAGTATCATCTGCAAATTTACTGATCCATCCCTCAATACCCTCATCCAGATCATTTATAAAAATTACAAACAGCAGGGGCCCCAAAACAGACCCCTGAGGCACACCACTTGTCACCGAACTCCACGATGAATATCTCCCATCAACCACCACCCTCTGTCTTCTATCTGCCAGCCAATTCCTAATCCAATTAGCTAAATCACCCTCTATTCCACACATCTGCATTTTCTGTAGAAGTCTTCCATGGGCCACCTTATCAAACGCCTTACTAAAGTCCATATATACTACATCAACCGCCTTACCCCCATCCACCTCTCTGGTCACTTTCTCAAAAAACTCAATGAGGTTAGTAAGGCATGACCTACCCTTCACGAAACCATGCTGACTATCCCCAATCAATTCATTTCTCTCTAAATAACTATAAATCCTATCCCTAATAATTCTCTCCAATACCTTGCCCACAACAGAAGTAAGACTCACTGGCCTATAATTCCCAGGAAGGTCTCTCTTCCCCTTCTTAAACAATGGGACCACATTCGCTATCCTCCAGTCCTCCGGAACCACACCTGTAACCAACGAGGACCTGAAGATCAGAGCCAGAGGCTCTGCAATCTCCTCTCTTGCCTCCCAGAGATCCTAGGGTAAATCCCGTCCGGCCCAGGGGACTTATCTAACTTCAAACCCTCAAGAATATCTAGCACATCCTCCTTATCTACTTCAATACTTTCCAGTTTGCAACCCTGTATCTCAGTGTTCTCCACAACTACATTTACATCTCCCTGCGTGAATACCGAAGAGAAATATTTGTTCAGTGCCTCTCCAATCTCTTCAGGCTCCACACGCAACTTCCCACTGCTGTCTCTGACTGGCCCTAATCTTGCCCTAACCAATCTTCTATTCTTAACATATCTAAAGAAGCTTTAGGATTCTCCTTAATCCTATCAGCCAACTCTTCTCGTGTCCCCTCTTAGCTCTCCTCAATTCACTTTTTACCTCCTTCCTGGCTAATCTATAGCTATCCATTGCACTAACTGAGCCTTCAAGCCTCATCCTGACATAAGCCTCCTTTTTCTTCTTAACCAGCAAATCAACTTTTTTCGTACACCAAGGCTCTCTTACTCGTCCATTTCCTCCTTGCCTGACAGGGACATACTTATCAAGGACTCGCAGCAGCTGCTCCTTGAATAAGCACCACATTCCAGATGTTCCCAGTCCCTGTAGTTTCCTAGTCCAATCTATGCACCCTAATTCTCTCCTGATGGCCTCATAATTACCCTTCCCCCAGCTATAACTACAGCCCCCAGCTTCATGCCTATCCCTGTCCATCACTAAGGTGAACGTAACCGAATTGTGGTCACTATCACCAAAATGTTCACTAACTTCCAAGCCTAACACCTGGTCTGGCTCATTGCCCCGCAACAATCCAATGTAGCCTCACCTCTAGTTGGCCTATCTACATACTGAGTCAAAAAACCTTCCTGCACACTCTGTACGAAAACTGACCCCTCTAACGAGCTAGAGCTATAGCTATTCCAATCAATATTAGCAAAGTTAAAGTCCCCCATCACAATTACCCTACTACTTTCACTCCTAATCAGAATTGACTTCGCAATCCTTCCAATTATGTCCATTTGATTCCCTTCACCCTTAAATATTCCTTCTACCATCTCTGAAACATCCTGTACCACGGCATCAGGGAGACTGAATACCATCCTGGAGTTTTGCTTTTGTCCACAGAACCATCTATCTATTCCTCTAACCCTCCCATCCCCCAACTCACTTCTAGTCCTTTTCCTTACCTCTGAGGCATTCTGGTCCTCCTGTCCTACCTCTGGAAGGTCACCTCCCTCATTTGTTGCCCTTCTCTTGATGTTTCGGGAGACTACCACTGCGATGGGGTCTACATGGACTTCAGGAAATATTTTGACAAAATCTGTATGGGAGGCTGAACAAGGAAGTGAGAGCGGATGGTATCCAGGGCAATTTGTAAATTATTGGCTGAGTGGCAGGAGGCAGAGAGTGGTGGTTGAAGGTTGCTTTCGTGATTGCAAGCCTGTGTCCAGTGGAGTTCCATATGGATCGATGCTGGATCCCTTGCTGTTTGCAGTGTACACTGATGGTCTAAATATAAATATGTGAGGTATGATCAGTAAGTTCACAGATGACAGAAATTGGTGGCGTGGTAAATGTTGAGGAGGAAAGTCTTTGATAACAGGAATCATAGAATCAGTGCAGAAAGAGGCCATTCGGCCCATGGAGTTTTAACAATCCATCCAGGCCCTATCTCCATTAGCCCATTTGTTACGCTAGCGAGTCTCCCTGACACTAAGGTCAATTTAGCCTGGCCAATCCACCTAATCCACATGATTTTTGGAATGAGGGAGGAAACCGGAGCATCTGGAGACAACACGTGCAGGAATGAGGAAAATGTGCAAAACCCACACTGATAGTGACCCCAAACCAGGAAACGAACACACATCTCTGGCACTGTAGGGCAGCAGTGCTAACCACTTGACCAGTGTGTGCTGAGGAAACGGAGAGGCTGGGTCTGATGGGCAAATGGAATTTAAACCTGAAAAATGTGAGGCAATGCATTTTGGGAGAACTAAAGAACAAGGAAATACACAATGAACAGGAGAATGTGATAAAGTGCAGAGGACCAGAATGAATTTGGGCTGCATAATGTGGATCCCTGAAGGCAGAAAGACAGGTAGTTAAGATGACATGTGGGATTTTAGCAGCCTTTAGCAGCCACAGCATTGAATATAAGAGCTGGGAAGTTATGATGGAAGTGTATAAAATGCTGGTTAGACCAGAGCAGGAATACTGTGTGTAGCTCTGATCATCACACTACAGAAAGGATGGAATTGCACTCGAGATGGTGGAGAGGATGCTTCCTGGGCTGGAGATTTTCAGCTATGATATAGAGATGCCAGCTTTGGACTGGGGTAAACACGGTAAGAAGTCTCACAGCACCAGGTTTATGTCCAACCAGTTTATTTGATAGTAAACCGTTTCCGAAAGCTTGCGGGATTACTATCAAATAAAGTGGTTGGACTTAAACCTGGTGTTGTGAGACTTCTTACTGACCTTCAGCTCTGCAGAGAGGCTGGTTAAGCTGTTTTTTTTTACCTTAGAGCAGAGATGTCTGGAACATGAGTGGGTCTATTGGGTAGTGTTGGGGAATGCTTTCAGGTGGGCAGAACCTGAGTGATGTGTATAAAATTATTTGGCACATAGAGAAGAAGAGAACTTTTCCCTCTAGTAGAGGTGTCAATACCTAGAGGAACATAGAACACTACAGCACAAACAGGCCCTTTGGCCCACAAGTTGTGCCGATCATATCTATACCTACCAGGCCACAAGTGAGTTACAGATAGGAGTGTGGATTTAAGGTAAAGGGCAGATTTTTGTGTGAATTGGAGGAAAATGATTCCATCCAAAGGGTGCTGGGATCTGCAGCTCAGGGCCTGAAAGGATGGTAGAAGTGGGAACAACCACAAGAAGCATTTAGATCAGCAATTCAAACACCAGGAGTATACAAGGCTGTGGATCAAGTACTGGAAAAATGGATTCTATTGGATCAGTGTTTGATGACCAGTTCAGAACTAATGGGCCGAAGGGCCTCATCTTTTGCTGTTAAAATTCGATGGCTGTTAGACCACCCTCAGCAGTGTCCTCCATCACTTGCAACTCTCACAGTGGTGGCTGGCCTACCAACCACGTACCAAACCTATGTGGTTACAAATGTATAATTGCATCCAGCAATGAGCTGCCTGGTCTGAGAGAGAGAGAGAGATATCAGTCAGCTCTCTGCTGCTGCAGCTAGATTCAAAACAGCAGCTGCTCCCAGATAGTCCAGGGACACAGATCTTCGTGAGATATAGATATAGGATATAGACCCAGCCCCTCCTCACCACATGGACCAATCATACCCCTTCCCTCCACACCAATTACAAGCAGAGAGGCAGCGAGACCCACACCCCACTGCACACATTGCATGCAGAGTAGCTGTAGGATCCCCCACCTCACGTGCAGAGTGGGACCCTCTATCTCCAACAACCACATGAAATTGGCGTGGAGACGAACTTACCTCACCAACCACGTGCAGGGTGGAAACGGGCTCTCCTACGCCCCCAACAATCATGTGCAGAATGGGGCGGGACCATCGATCTCTGTGCCACCGATCACACACAGACAGATCACATACAGAGTGGCAGCGATCCTCTCCTCCAACACCACAATTGTCAGAGCGGCATTGGGCTACACTCCCTACCAGCTGTGCCCACCTTCCAAGGGTTAGGCTGCCATTAGCCCCATTCCTTTAGGCCCTGTTCCTTCAGGTCCTGCCCGTCCAGGCCATGGCCTATAGGCCCTGCTACCTTCCGGCCCCTCTGTAGACCCCATCATCTCAGGCCCCACCTCCTGGTCCTGCCCAGTAGGTACTGCCCAAGGGGCACATATCTTTGCCCTCGACCTTGCCCGGTGTCCTCAATGGCCTTCACTTCTACCAACGAGGTCCTCACAACTCAACCTCATGCCCTCATATCTCTTTATTCTATAACTTTCCTCAATGCGCTAGTATTAACTGTCCTGATTCAATCTACTGAATTCATCATATCTCATTGATCCAAATTAAACTCCATCCACTATTCATCAGTGCAAACACTCAATAAACCAAGATCCCGTTACAATTCAAGATCACCTTCATCACTACCCACTATGCCACCAATCTTGGTGTCACCTGCAAACTTCCAAATCATGGCACTTAAATTTCCATCCAAATCATTCATATCAATAACAAATTACAATTATTACAAAATATCAATACAAATTAGAGAAGGTGGAAGACGGGGAGGGATTGTCTACAGAATCTCTGTGGGTGGAAGTTAGGAACAGCAAAGACTCAATAACTTTGCTGGGTGTATTCTATAGGCCGCCCAATAGCGACAGGGAACTTGAGGTGCAGATTGGGAAACAGATCCTAGACAAATGTAGAAATAACAGGGTTGTCGTGATGGGAGATTTCAATTTCCCAAACATCGACTGGAATATCCCAAGGGTAAGGGGTTGGGATGGTGTGGAGTTTGTTAGGTGTGTTCAGGAAGGTTTCCTGACACAGTACGTGGAAAAGCCTACGAGAGGAGAGGCTGTACTTGACCTGGTGCTTGCTAATGAGCCAGGGCAGGTGTTGGATCTCACGGTAGGTGAGCATCTTGGGAATGGGGATCATAATTCTATCTCTTTCACGATAGCGATGGAAAGAGATAGGATCAGGCAGGCTAGGAAGGTGTATGTCTGGAGTAAGAACATAGAACATAGAACATTACAGCACAGAACAGGCCCTTCGGCCTTCGATTTTGCGCTGACCAATTAAGAAAAAGCAATGACCCTCTAACCTAAACCATTCCCTTAAGGGGAAATATGAAAACATTAGGCAGGTAATTGGACGCATAAACTGGAAGGAGGTGTTCTTGGGGAAGAGTACAGGAGGGAAGTGGCGGTTTTTCAAGGAATGTTTGTCTGGGGCACTGCAAGACAACGTCCCGAGGAGTCAAGGGGGTTGAGGTAGGACGCGGGAACCGTGGTGCACGAAGGTAGTGGTGAACCTAGTTAGGAAGAAAAAAATGGTGTATAAAAGGGTCAGAGAGCTAGGGGATGTTAGGGATCTAGAGGAGTATAAGGTGTGTAGAAGGGAACTTAAAAAGGAAATTAGGAGAGCCAGAAGGGGTTATGAGAAGGCCTTGGCAGGTAAGATTAGGGAGAATCCCAAGGCCTTCTACAAATATGTGAAAAGTAAAAGGATGAGAAGAGAAGGGATAGGGCCGATAAAAGGTGAAGGGGGAAAAGTCTGTGTGAATCCGGAAGAAATGGCAGAGGTGCTTAACGAGTACTTTGCCTCGGTATTCACGGTGAAAAGTGAACTGGGAGATTGCACTGCAGGTTTGAGGCATACGGAAAAGATTGAGTATGTAGATGTTAGGAAAGAGGATGTGTTAGACCTGTTAAATTCTATCAAGATAGACAAGTCGCCAGGACCAGATGGGATGTACCACAGGTTATTGTGGGAGGTGAGGGAAGTAGTTGCAGAGCCCCTGGCAATGATCTTTGCGTCATCCATGGAAACGGGAGAGGTTCCGGAGGATTGGAGGATTGCGGATATGGTTCCTATTTTAAGAAAGTGAACAGGGATAGTCCAGGAAATTACCGACCGGTGAGTTTGACCTCAGTGGTTGGTAAGCTGATGGAGAGGCTTCTGAGGGATTTGGAGAAGTTTGGACTGATTAGAAATAGTCAGCATGGTTTTGTCAAGGGCAGGTCATGCCTTACGAGCCTAGTTGAGTTCTTTGAAAATGTGACTGAACACATTGACGAAGGAAGAGCGGTGGTCGTAGTGTACATGGACTTTAGTAAGGCGTTTGATAAGGTCCCACATGCAAGGCTTCTGGAGAAGGTGAGAGGGCATGGGATACAAGGGGCTTTGGCCTCGTGGATCCAGAACTGGCTTGCCGGCAGAAGGCAGAGGGTGGTTGAGGATGGGTCTTGTTCTGCATGGAGGTCAGTAACCAGTGGAGTGCCCCAGGGATCTGTTCTGGGACCCCTGCTGTTTGTCATTTTCATAAATGACCTGGATGAGGAAGTGGAAGGATGGGTTAGCAAGTTCGCCGACGATACAAAGATCGGTGGTGTTGTGGGTGGTCTGGAGGGATGCCAAAAGTTGCAGAGGGACATAGACAGGATGCAAGACAGGGCGGAGAAGTGGCAGATGGACTTCAACACAGATAAATGTGTAGTGGTCCATTTTGGCAGGAATAATGGGATGAAGGAGTACAATATAAGGGGTAGGAGTCTTAGCTGTGTTGTGGAGCAGAAGGATCTCGGGGTCCGGGTCCATAGGATTCTTAAATCAGCCTCGCAGGTGGAGGAAGTGGTCAAGAAGGCGTACGGTGTACTGGCCTTCATTAATCAAGGAATAGAGTTTAGGAGTCAGGAGGTAATGATGCAGCTCTATAAGACTCTTGTCAGACCCCAGTTGGAGTATTGTGCGCAGTTCTGGTCGCCTCATTATAGAAGGATGTAGAGGCTATTGAGAGAGTTCAGAGGAGATTTACAAGGATGCTGCCTGGATTGGGAGGCAGGCCTTATGAAGATAGGTTGAGGGAGCTCGGACTCTTCTCACTGGAGAGACATAGGTTGAGAGGCGACCTGATAGAGGTTTATAAAATGTTGAGAGGGATAGATAGGGTGGACTCTCAGAGACTATTTCCCTGAGCTGAAATGGTCACTACGAGAGGACACAGATTAAGGTGCAGGGAAGCAAATACAAAGGAGATGTCAGGGGTAGGTTTTTCACTCAGAGGGTGGTGAGTGAATGGAACCGACTGCCGTCGGAGGTTGTTGAGGCAAACTCACTGGGGTCTTTTAAGAGACTCTGGATGAGTATATGGAAAAGAATAGGATAGGGGGTTATAGATAGGTCTGTGGATTGGTAGATGTGATCGGCGCAACTCATGGGCCGAAGGGCCTGTTTGTGCTGTATTGTTCTATGTTCTATTTTCTATGTTCTATGATCCTTGAGACACACCCTAGTTTCAGGCCACCAGACTGAAAAAACAACCACTACAAGCATCCGCTCTCTTCTGTTATTAAGCCAAGTTGGTATCTGATTCACTACTTCACCCTGGACCCTGTGAGATTTAACTTTTGCAGTAATTTACCACACGGTAAATTTTCAAAGGCCTTAAAGTTCAATATCAGCTGCACTGCCTTCATCTACTTGGTTGGTTATTCCTTAAAACTGATGGAAGCAGAGTCTTTGAATATTTTTTAAGAAGGCGGAGTGAATATTATTAGTGTTGACAAGAATCTGAGATTACTTTACAATCAGACCTTGAACATTTTGAAAAGCTGAGCAGGCTTGAGGGGCTGAACGACCTACTCCTGCTTGTAATATGTATGTGTTTACACATTGCAAGAAAGTCTCAATTTTGCAGTTGTCCAGATCACCAACAACCTGTCCTGTACCTTGCATGCCAATACTCCCACTAATGCCCCTAGTTTCTCAGAAGTTGAGGAAATTTGGTCCGTAAAAACTCTCACCAACTTTTGCAGATGCAAAATTAAAAGCATCCTTTCTGGTTGTATCATAGCTTGGTGTGGCTCCTGTGCTGTTGAAGACCACAAATAACTGCAAAATTCCATTGCACAATCCAACCTCTCATCCATTGACCCTTTCCACAGTTCCCACTGCTACAGAAAAGCAGCCAGCACAATCAAGGACCCAAGCAACCGGAAATTCTCTCTTCCACCTTCTTCCATCAGAAAAAAAAACAAAAGTCTGGGGCTATGTACCAATCGACCCAAGAACATTATGGTACTACCATATATTGTGTTGATCTTTCTCAATAGCTAACACCATATTCTGCACCCTCCATATAAAAGCAAATGACTATGGATTCTGGAATCTGAAACCAATCAGTTTTAACAAAGGATCATCGGGACTCAAAATGTCAGCTCTTTGCTCTCCATACGGATACTTTTGAATTCTGCATCCCATTCTTTCCTTCCCTATGAATACCATGCTTTGTCTGCATAACGGAAGAAACAATACTTTTCACTGTTTACGAATAAATGTGACAATAATAAATCTGTTCAAAAGGATGTTATGGTAAACAACAATAAAAGTTTACTTTGACCCCAACACTGAACTCCACACTTTGGGAAGGATGGACAGACTTTGGTGAGGGTACAGAAGAGATTTTCTAGAATTGTTCAGGGAGGGCAGATTATATAGTGACCCAGTTAGACTAGAGTAGCTGGTTTTGTTCTCCGTAGAGAAGAATATTACAATACTATTGCATTATCTCACATTTGTCTGAATTAAACTCCATGTATCATTCTTCCACCCAAGTCTCCACCTGATCTATATTTTCTGTGACAATCCTCTTCACTACCCGCAACTCTACAAATTTTTGTGGACCTCTTGTAAAGTTAATAATCAGACCAGCTATATTTTCCTCCAAGTCATTTATATATATTATGAAGAACAAAGGACCCAAGAATGCTCCCTGTGAAACATCACTAGTCACAGCCTTTCATTCAGAATAAAAACTGCTACCCTCTGTCTTCTGTGCCCAAGCCAATTCTGAATCTATCTTGCCAGCTCCCATCTGATCCTGGGTTCATATCAGTCTATCAGGCACCTTGTCAAAGCCTTTAACTGAAGCCCATATACATAACATCCACTGCCTTTCCCTCATCTCGCATCTTTGTCACTTCTTCCAAAAACTCCATAATGCAAGTTAATGCTGCATAATCTCCCCTTCACAAACCATGCTTTCTATCACGAATACCTCCTTTTTATTTCCAAATGTGAGTAAATCCTGCCCCAAACAATGTTTTCCAACATTTTCCATACAACTGACATAAGGCTCGCCAGCTGATAATTTCCTGGATTATCCCTGCTGCCCTTCTTAAACAATGGAATAAAATTGGCTATCTTCCTGTCCTCATTATCTTTACCTGTAGCCAATGAGGATGTAGGGATTTCTGTCAAAGTCCCTCCTCCCCCTTTGCCTCTGTAATGACCTTCACTCCACTGAAATACATTTACACATGATTCCAACTTCTCCCTGTCAATCCACAGGGTAAATTCTATCACACTGTGGACACTATTTCCTTAGGGTTCTTTCATCCTAAGTTCCCATCTCAAGACTGCCTCACTTTACATCACCAAATCCAGAATTCCCTGTTTTCTAATGGATTCCACCACAAGCTGCTCCAAAAATCCACCTGGCAGACTTTCCACAATTTCATTTCCTTGGGACCCACTCCTGACCTGATTTTCCCAGTCCACCTGCATATTAAAGCTCCCATGATCACTGTAATCTTCCCTTTCTTGGATGCCTTTTTTATCTCTTAGTGTATATTGGCCCCATATCTTCATTAATATTCAGAGGCCTGTATGTTCCTCCCATCAGGGTCTTTTTACTTTTGAAGTTCTCCAACTCTCGCCACACCAGTTCTATGGCCAGACTTTTACTGTCAAGCCTGCCATGGCAATTGGAGCGGGCGATGGATGGACAAGGGAAAGATCTGTTGACCTTGGGCAGAAGTTTGGAGATGAGCGGATCTGTAAAGTCCTGCTCTGTATCTTCTGACCCTATATCCTTTTTTGCTTTCAATTTTATTTAATTTCTTATGAACAAAGCAACATTGTGCCTTCTGCATCTACCTATCTTTTCAATAGGATGTGAATTGCTGGATATTTACTTCCCAGACTTGATCTCCTTGCAGCCACGTCTCTATACTTGCAAATTTCAATCTGCATTATAAGCTCATTGACTTTATTTTGTAAACTTTGTGCATTCGAATACAACACCATCAGTCCTACTTTAACCACTCCCCTTTCTCATTGTCCACCCTTTATCTGATGTGCAGTTTATGGATCATTACAATATCCTGATGTTGTACTGAAGACATATCTGTTGTAGGGGTTGGCAGTGTTTGTTGAAATGCCAACAGACAGAAGCATTTCAGAAAATCAATCATCTGAGACCGTCATGTGCACAAGTTCATGGAAGGATTAGATCAGGTGAGTGTGAAAATGAGCCATTTACCAGATCAGCCGGTGACAGAGTCCATTCAGCACAAAGATTATGCTAAACGGAACTTGGTGAAAGTTAGCACATGGACAGTGGAGTTTGGGATAAGCTTTAACTCTGCGGCTTTGTAATTCGGAGGTTAGTCAGCAGAAAACTGGGATATTTTGTTCGGGATATGTGACAGCTGGAGTAAGGCAAAAGATGATTCTAGTGGTGACAGTAGACAGGATTCATAGAACATAGAACATAGAACATAGAACATAGAACACTACAGCACAAACAGGCCCTTCGGCCCACAAGTTGTGCCGAACACATCAAACACCTACCCAGCCATAGACCTATCTATAACCCCCAATCCCATTGGATCACATATACTCATCCAGAAGTCTTTTAAAAGACCCCAGCGAGTTCGCCTCGACCACCACCGACGGCAGCCGATTCCATTCACTCACCACCCTCTGAGTGAAAAACTTTCCCCTAGCATCTCCTCTGTACTTGCTTTCCTGCACCTTAAATCTGTGCCCTCTCATCGCGACCATTTCAGCCCTGGGAAATAGTCTCTGAGAGTCCACCCTATCTATTCCTCTCAACATCTTGTAAACCTCTATCAGGTCGCTTCTCAATCTTCCTCTCTCCAGGGAGAACACTCCCAGCTCCCTCAACCTGTCTTCATAAGGCATGCCTCCCAATCCAGGCAACATCTTTGTAAATCTCCTCTGCACCCTTTCAATAGCTTCCACGTCCTTCCTATAGTGAGGCGACCAGAACTGCGCACAGTACTCCAAGTGTGGTCTGACAAGGGTCCTATAAAGCTGCAGCATTACTTCCTCACTCCTGAACTCAATCCCTCGATGAATGAAGGCCAGTACACCATAAGCTTTCTTAACCACATCCTCCACCTGGAAGGCCGACTTGAGAGTCTTATGGACCCGCACCCCAAGATCCCTCTGCTCTTCCACACAGCTAAGACTCCTACCTTTGATAGTGTACTCATTCATCCCGTTGGATCTGCCAAAATGGACCACAACACATTTATCCGCTTTGAAGTCCATCTGCCACTTCTCCGCCCAGTCTTGCATCCTGTCGATGTCATGCTGCAACTTCTGACATCCCTCCAGACCATCCACAACACCACCGACCTTCGTGTCATCGGCGAACTTACTCACCCATCCCTCCACTTCCTCATCCAGGTCATTTATGAAAATGACAAACAGCAAGGGTCCTATAACAGATCCCTGGGGCACTCCACTGGTGACCGACCTCCATGCAGAAAAAGAGCCATCCACAACCACCCTCTGCCTTCTGCAGGCAAGCCAGTTCTGGATCCACAAGGCCAAAGCCCCTTGGATCCCATGGCCCTCTCACCTTCTCAAGAAGTCTTGCATGGGGGACCTTGTCAAATGCCTTGCTGAAGTCCACGTACACCACGTCCACTGCTCTTCCTTCGTCAATGTGTTCAGTCACATTTTCGAAGAACTCAATTAAGCTCGTAAGGCATGACCTGCCTTTTACAAAACCATGTTGACTATTTCTAATCAACCTAAACTTCTCCAAATGCTCGTAAATCTTGTCCCTCAGAATCCTCTCCATCAGCTTACCAACCACTGAGGTCAGACTCACCGGTCGGTAATTTCCAGGACTATCCCTGTTCCCTTTCTTGAAAATAGGGACCACATCCGCAATCCTCCAATCCTCCGGAACCTCTCCCGTCTCCATCGACGACGCAAAGATCATCGCCAGGGGCTCTGCAATGACATCCCTCACCTCCCACAATAACCTGGGGTACATCCCATCTGGTCCCGGAGACTTGTCTATCTTGATAGCATTTAAAAGTTCTAACACATCCGCTTCCTTAATATCTACATACTCAATCTTTTCAGTCTGCCGCAAACTTGTAGTGCATCCTCCCAGATCACTTTCCACCGTGAATACTGAGGCAAAGTACTCATTAAGCACCTCTGCCATTTCTTCCGGTTCCATACAGACTTTTCCCCCTTCACCTTTTATAGGTCCTATCCCTTCTCTTCTCATCCTTTTACTTTTCACATATTTGTAGAAGGCCTTGGGATTCTCCTTAATCCTACCAGCCAAGGCCTTCTCATGACCCCTTCTGGCTCTCCTAATTTCCTTTTTAAGCTCTCTTCTATAAGCCTTATACTTCTCTAGATCCCCAACATCTCCTAGCTCTTTGAACCTTTTTACACCTTTCTTTTCTTCCTGACTATGTTCACCACATAGTCTTCGTTCACCACAGCCTTCATGCACCACGGTTCCCGCGTCCTACCAAAACCTCCTTGTCTCACCGGAACGTTGTCGTGCAAAGCTCCAGACAAGCATTCCTTGAATATCTGCCACCTTCCTTCTGTGCTTTTCCCCAAGAACACCTCCTTCCAGTTTATTCGCCCCAACATCTGCCTGATGTCTTCATATTTCCCCTTATTCCAGACAAACACCTTCCTAGCCTGCCTGATCCTATCCTTTTTCAATGCAAGGGTGAAGGAGATAGAATTATGATCTCCATCCCCAAGATGCTCTCCTACCGAGAGATCCATCACCTGTCCTGGTTCATTAGCTAGTACTAGGTCCAGTACAGCCTCTCCTCTTGTAGGCTTGTCCATGGTGTACAAAAAAAGTTGATTTGCTGGTTAAAAGGAAAAAGGAGGCTTATGTCAGGATGAGGATTGAAGGCTCGGTTAGTGCGATGGATAGCTATAGATTAGCCAAGAGGGAGCTAAAGAGTGAATTGAGGAGAGCAAAGAGAGGACACGAGAAGACTTTGGCTGATAGGATTAGGGAGAACCCTAAAGCTTTCTTTAGATATGTTAAGACTAGAAGATTGGTTAGGACAAGATTAGGGCCAGTCATAGACAGCAGTGGGAAGTTGTGAGTGGAGCCTGAGGAGATTGGAGAGGTACTGAATAAATATTTCTCTTCGGTATTCACGCAGGGTGATGTAAATGTAGTTATGGAGAACACTGAGGTACAGGGTAGCAAACTGGAAGGTATCGAAGTAGATAGGGAGGATGTGCTAGATATTCTCGAGGGTTTGAAGATGGATAAGTCCCCTGGGCCGGACGGGATTTACCCTAGGATTCTCTGGGAGGCAAGAGAGGAGATTGCAGAGCCTCTGGCTCTGATCTTCAGGTCGTCGTTGGTTACGGGTGTGGTTCCGGAGGACTGGAGGATAGCGAATGTGGTCCCGTTGTTCAAGAAGGGGAAGAGAGACCTTCCAGGGAATTACAGGCCAGTGAGTCTTACTTCTGTGGTGGGCAAAGTGTTGGAGAGAATAATTAGGGATAGGATTTATAGTTATTTAGAGAGTAATGAATTGATTGGAGATAGTCAGCATGGTTTTGTGAAGGGTAGGTCGTGCCTTACTAACCTCATTGAGTTTTTTGAAAAAGTGACTAAGGAGGTGGATGGGGGTAAGGCGGTTGATGTGGTATATATGGACTTTAGTAAGGCGTTTGATAAGGTGGCCCATGGAAGACTTCTGCAGAAAATGCAGATGTATGGGATAGAGGGTGATTTAGCTAATTGGGTCAGGAATTGGCTAGCAGATAGAAGACAGAGGGTGGTGGTTGATGGGAGATATTCATCTTGGAGTTCGGTGACAAGTGGTGTACCTCAGGGGTCTGTTTTGGGGCCCCTGCTGTTTGTAATTTTTATAAATGATCTGGATGAGGGTATTGAAGGATGGATTAGTAAATTTGCAGATTACACTAAAGTCGGTGGAGTGGTAGATAGTGAAGAGGGGTGTTATAGTTTGCAGAGGATTTGGACAAGTTGCAGAGCTGGGCGAGAGGTGGCAAATGGAGTTTAATGTGGAAAAGTGTGAGGTAATGCACTATGGCAGAAATAATAAATGTGTAGAGTATAGGGCAAATGGTAGGATTCTTAGTAGTCTAGATGAACAGAGGGATCTTGGTGTGTATGTGCATAGATCCCTGAAAGTAGGCAGTCAGGTCGAGAAGGTTGTTAGGAAGGCATATGGAGTCTTGGCTTTTATTGGTAGAGGGATTGAATTTCGGAGCCGCAACGTCATGTTGCAACTGTACAAAACTCTAGTGCGGCCGCACTTGGAGTATTGTGTGCAGTTCTGGTCCCCACATTATAAGAAAGATGTGGAGGCATTGGAGAGGGTACAGAGGAGGTTTACCAGGATGTTGCCTGGTATGGAGGGCAGGTCTTATGAGGAGAGGCTGAGGGATTTGAGGTTGTTTTCGTTAGAAAGGAGGCGGCTAAGAGGGGACCTGATCGAAACATATAAGATGATTAGAGGTTTAGATAGGGTGGACAGTGATAGCCTTTTTCCGAGGATGGAAAAAGCTAGCACGAGGGGACACAGCTTTAAATTAAGGGGTGATAGTTATAGGACGGATATCAGAGGTAGGTTCTTTACCCAAAGGGTGGTTCGGGAGTGGAATGCCCTGCCTGCAGCGGTTGTAGATGCGCCAAGTTTGGTGGCGTTTAAGAGGTTAGTTGATAAGTATATGGAAGAGAAGGGAATGGTTTAGTTTGGAGGGGCATTGCTTTTTATATTGGTCGGCGCAACATCGAAGGCCGAAGGGCCTGTTCTGTGCTGTAATGTTCTATGTGCTGTGTCAGGAAACCCTCCTGAACACACCTAACAAACTCCTCCCCATCCAAACCCCTTACCCTTGGGATATTCCAGTCGATGTTTGGGAAATTGAAGTCTCCCATCACAACAACTCTGTTATTTCTACATCTCTCCAGTATCTGTTTCCCTATCTGCACCTCAACTTCCCTGTCACTATTGGGTGGCCTATAGAATACACCCAGCAACGTCACCGACCCTTTGCTATTCCTAACTTCCACCCACAGAGACTCCGTAGACATTCCCTCCTCAGTATCCACCTTCTCTGCAGCCATGACACTGTCCCTGATCAACAGTGCCACTCCACCACCTCTTTTGCCTCCCTCCCTGTCCTTCCTGAAGGATCTGAATCCCGGGACCTGTAGTACCCAGTCCTGTCCCTGAGACATCCAAGTCTCTGTAATGGCCACCACATCACAATCCCAAGCAGCAATCCACGCCCTAAGTTCATCCACCTTATTTACTACACTCCTGGCATTAAAATAGACACAGCTCAGTCCCTCAGACTGGACATTTCCCTTCTCCCCCACTCGTCTAACCTGCCTCTCATCCTGCCTAGAGTCCTTCCCTACCTGGGAGCTAACTTCCTTGCTCCCAGTCTCCACATCACTATTCCCTCCCCCTAACCTTTCTAGTTTAAAGTCCCCCCAGTAGCCCTAGCCAGTCTTCCCGCCAAGATATTAGTCCCCCTGGGATTCAGGTGCCACCCGTCTTTGCTGTACAGGTCACACCTGCCCCTAAAGAGGTCCCAATGATCCAGGAACCGGAATCCCTGCCCCCTGCTCCAGTCCCTCAGCCACGTATTCAACCTCCACCTCATACTATTCCTGCTCTCACTCTCCCGAGGCGCAGGCAGCAATCCTGAGATTACTACCTTCGCTTTCCTCTCTCTCAGCTGCCTACCCAGTTCCCTATAATCCCTTTTCATGTCCACTTCCCTCTTCCTGCCTATGTCAGTAGTACCTATATGTACTACAACTTCCAGTTCCTCACCCTCCCCTTTCAGGATGTCTGGGACGCGTCCAGAGACATCCCGAATCCCAGCTCCAGGGAGACATACCACCATCCGCGACTCCCGTCTGCGTCCACAAAAATGCCTGTCCGCCCCCCTCACTAGGGAGTCCCCTATAAGCACTGCCTTTTTGCTCTGTTTTTTAGGTTTTTGTTTTTGTTCAGCTCCAGGGAGCTGGCCACCGCTGCCTCCCTTGGATGAGCTGTCCCCCACAGTAGTACTCAGGCAAGAGTACTTATTTTGAAGGGGGACATCCACCGGTGTACTTTCCATCACCTGAGGTTTCCCCTTCCTAATAGTTACCCATGTGCCTTCTCCCCTTTGCCCTGGTGTGACTACTTGTCTGTAGCTCCTATTAATAATCTCCTCATTCTCCCTAATGAGTCGAGGGTCCTCAAGCTGCATTTTCAGTTCTTTTACCTGGTCCCATAGGGATTGCAGCTCCACACTGCGATCACAGGTATGGACATCTGGGAGACCAGGAGCCTCCAAGACCTCCCACATGTTACACTGGCAACAACATGCTGGCCTCACACCCATGCTTGCCCCTTTTTAGTAACCCAGAGAAAAAAAAAGTAAGAAAGATTAAAACTTACCTTGCCTCCCCTTTTTGCTTAGGCTCTGTGAGCCAAGGACCTTACAGCTCACACAAAAACAAACTTACCTGCTCCTTCTCAGAGCTCTCCTCTCTCTCTCTCTCTCTTTTTTATGTTAGAGGAGGAGGGGGGGTTGGGATACTCTACTTGTGTAGAGTATCGGGATTCCACACCACCCCAATTTATAGTGAGGTTGAAAAAAAAACTACACTACCCAAGGTGCTTTGTAACACCTTGCGGGTTTACAAGTTTAAAAAGTTTAAAAAACTAGTAAAATTTAGACTTAAAAATCGCTCTACTCACTCACAAGCTCTCCACTCGCAAATCGCTGCCTCTCCACAGTGCTCCCAAGGAACAATGGTGTCGTGGATAGCACAGGAACAGGCTGCTTTACCAGGCTGATTCTGGGGATGGTGGGATTGATGTATGAGGACAGATTGATTAGGCTAGGATTATTTTCGCTGGAGTTCAGACACAAGTGGGGATTTCATAGAGACTTGTTACATTATAACAGGATTGGACAGGGTAGATGTAAAGAGGATAATACCGGTGGTGGGGAAATCCAGAACCAGGTGTTACAGTCTGAGGATTCAGGATAGACCATTTACAACGGAGTTGAGGAAACATTTCTTCACCCAAAGATTGATGAGCCTGTGGAATTCATTGCTGCAGGAAATAGTTGATGCCAAAACATCGAATGTATTCAAGAGTTGGCTGGATATACCAGTTGGGGCGAATGGGATCAAAGGTTATGGGGGAAGATCAGGATTAGGCTTTTGAGTTGGACAATCAGTCAAGATTGTAATGAATAACAGAGCAGGCTCAAAGGGCTGATTGTCCTTCTCCAGCTTTTATTTTCTATATTTCTATGTTTCTGTAATGCCCTAATTAAACAAAGAAAAGCTACTGCCCTTACTCTGACCAGATCTCTCTATTCCACGATATTCCCTGACAACATGTTCTGGGACTCTGCGTGAAAAACCTCCCCCACACATCCCTAAAACATTCACCTTGAACCTGTGTCAACTTGTAATTGAGACTTCCTGGGAAAAAAAGCCTCTTACTCTCCACTCTATCTTTTCTTCTCATCATTGATCAGGCCTCCCCTCAGCCATTATATTTCCAGTGAAAACAGTCCTATTTTATCCAGTCTCTTCTCATATACAACACCCTTGAGATCATTCAACATACTTTTAAATTCATTCATTGGACGTGGGCGTTACTGGGTGGCCAGCATTTTAAATTGCCCATCGCAGTTGCCCTTGAGAAGAAAGTGATTGGAGTCAGCTTCTTGAACCGCTGCGGTCCATGTGTTAAAAGTTGATCCACAAAGTTATTAAGGAGAATTTTCCGTATTTTAACAGAGTGACTGTGATGGAACTGACAATCTATTTCCAAACCAGGAAGTTGAGTGGCCTGGAGGGAAGTTTGCAGGTGGTAACTGTCCCAATGTATCTGCAGAAGTGGTCTTGGGCTTGGAAAG
Source organism: Sphyrna mokarran (assembly GCA_024679065.1). NCBI lineage: Eukaryota > Metazoa > Chordata > Chondrichthyes > Carcharhiniformes > Carcharhinidae > Sphyrna > Sphyrna mokarran. The sequence continues at coordinate 58,751 of JAGIQG010000035.1, read as the reverse complement.
TACTGTCTAAGGATCTTGGATAAAATGCTGCCGTGCAGCTTCAGAGAATCGGGATGGAGGGAGTGAATACTTGTGGATACGGTGTCAATCAAGCAGACAGCTTTGTCCTGGATGGTGTCAAGCCTTTTGAGTGTTGTTGGAGCTGCACCCATCCAGATAAATGGGGAGTATTCCATCACACTCCTGATTGTGTCTTGTAGATGGTGGATGGAGCTTTTTTGCAGTCAGGAGGTGAGTTACTCGCCGCTGACCCGTTCTTGTCACTATTCTTGTGACACTATCTTGTCACTGTGTTTCATGTGGTGAGACCAGTGGAATTTCTGATTAATGGCAGCATCCTGATGAATTCTCTTTGCACTGCCTTCAAAGTTTACACTTCCTTCAGGTAGAATGGTGAACAACATTGCACACAATATCTGAAATGTGGCCTAACCAAGGTTTTATATGGCTGCATGGGATATGGTGTGAGTAATCAGCTCAAGGTCAAAGGGTAAATGGAGGCTGTAATCAGAGTGGATCCGCTTCAGGTACAGGAATAAACGGACAGGAAGCAGAGATTAACTGTGAAACTGAAGCCAATGGACTCCATGTCCCAAAACCGAAATAAGCAGAGTTATACAATGAAACATACATGACAAATAGAATAAGTGGAAACAGAGACTTACCAGGGACACCAACAATAGCCAGGATTGGATAGTAAAACCCTTGAATAACCCAGAGCACAAATTGGATTCGAATTGCTAAAGGAAATGAACGAAGCCAATGATGAGAAAGAATGAACAGACCCTGAACAAAATTCTTGTCCATTATCTGAACATTCCAATCGATAGTTCCTCGATTCTGATCCATTGTTGGGAGATTCCAATCCACTGTTCCCAGATTCTGATCTCTCCTCTCCCTCTCTCTCTATCCACAGCCACTGGTCTCTGTTAGCATCTGAGTTGTTGCTCCCATTGACTCAATGGACAATACATTGAACAGAATCTTTTACTAATAGAAGAGGGAAAACCCTCCAGGCGCACTAATTGGATCCATGGGGACTCACATCATTTGCAGTCACTAAACAAACAGTTTCAATTAAACCTATAGAATCCAACACTTTCATACCACAATGGAATAGAACATTTACCAGCCTGGATAATGGTGGAACTTCACTAAGAGCAGGACAAATGAAAATAGTCGAGACACTGGTCATAAACTTTCAATCTTCCGATTTCTTTCAAAATTCATGTTGCGGAAAGCTCCAGCGTTCATTGTGTATACCCAACTGTCCTTAAGAAGGTGGTGAGCTCCCTTTTTGAACCACTGCATCCTGTCTACTGGTACAACCACAGTGCTGATAGGGAGGGCATTCCAGGACTTGGACCCAGTGACAATAAAGGAACAACCGATATATTTCCAAGTCAGGATGGTGCGAGATTTGCCAACTGAACTGGCCCCCGTTCAGGAGAATTTCTTATGAGCCATGCAGTCAGTTCCAACCCTATAGAGCGTTGAGGTGGGACAATGAGTCACTTGAGTGCGAGGGTGCATATTCTGAGCCAGGGGAAGATTGACAGCTGAATTCGGGAAGCTGCAGTGTACAGTTGCAGAGTTATGCTGTTTGACCATGTGATAGATTTAGGATGAATCCAGAATACTTGCAGTAAACCCATGCAGACATGGGGAGAATGAGTAAACTCCATACAGACGGTGACCTGAGGATGGAATTGAACCTGAGTCCCTGGCACTGTGAGGCAGCATGGCTAACCACCGTGATATAGTACTGCCCCAAATGAGCATGTTAGGTGGATTGGCCATGCTAAATTGCTCTATTGCATACAAAGATGTGCAGACTAGGGGGATTGGCCAGGCTAAATTGCTCCTTAGTATGGGGACTAATAGGGTAAATACGTGGGGTTATGGGAATGGGGCCTATGTGGCATTGTCTTCAGTGCAGGCTCAATGGGCTGAATGGACTCCTTCTGCACTGTAGGCATTCTATGATTCTAAAGAACATGGTATGAATGAGAAATGGAATGATGTTTGTAAAGACTCCACACAAATAATTCACAAAGCTAGGGTCATATGCAGCAGTTGTATTAAAACCTGTGAATTTTAAATTGTATCTCTGAAACCCTGTTAACGCAATCTAAACTTCATCACAGAAAAAGGTAATTATTCTCATAGTGAATTATTTATTCATAGTATTCATTATATTTCCTTCACTAAAAAGAACAAACTTATAGGTTAAAGTAAATTTACACTCTGGATAATTAAATAAAAATCCCTTTGATTTGTGGCGATTGTTTTAATGGTCTCGGTGCGGTAAACAGTGTTGCCATTTGGTAAAGTATCTGACAGCACTTATATTCTTGATTGGTCTGACTTTCCTGGCTCAGACTGGGTGATTTGATTTGATTTATTATTAGTATACAGTGAAAGTATTGCATCTTGCTTTCCAGACAAATCATACCAATCATAAAGAAGGAAATGTGAGCGTGCAGAATGTTGTGTTACAGCTAGGGTGGTAAAGAAAGATAAATGTAATGTGAGGTAAACGTGTTCCCCGACTAGAACATCAACCACCTGCCCTGGCTCATTACTCGGAACTAAATCCAATATAGCCCCTTCTCTAGTCAGGCTAGCCACATACTGTTCCAATGATCCTTCCAGTACACATTTTACAAATTCCTCCCCATCCAAACCCCCAGCTCTAGGTACTTTCCAATCCACCCTAGGGAGATTAAAATTTCCCACTATAACGACTCTGTTCTTTCTGCTCCTATCCAAAATGTCTTTACATAGAACATAGAACATTACAGCACAGAACAGGCCCTTCGGCCTTCGATGTTGCGCCAACCAATATAAAAAGCAATGCCCCTCCAAACTAAACCATTCCCTTCTCTTCCATATGCTCTCCACATATGCCTTCTTCAACTACCCGTGGCCTGTTGGGTGGCCTATAATACACCCCTAGCATAGTAATCGCCTCCTTTCTATTCCTCAACTCCACCCACAGAGACTCCACTCCTAACTCCTCTGTATTGTCCTCCCTCTGCACCGCCGTGATGCTCTTTTTAACTAACAACGCCACTCCGCCACCTCTTCTGGACCCTCCTCTGTCACGCCTGAAACACTTATACCCAGGAATATTCAGCTACCACTGCTCCCCTTCCTTTAACCACATCTCCGTCACTGCAACCACATCCAAGTTCCTCGCAAACATTAAGGCCCTAAGTTCATCCGTTTTTCCCGTTACACTCCTCGCATTGAAACAGACACACTCAGACCTCCGAGACCACTCGGAACCTCCTTCTCCCTGGTGTATTTCTTCTCATCCAAGCTTACTCTATCTCCCATCTCGCTCTCTACCGAGCTATCGGTCTCAGCCCCTCCCCCTCTCCATATTAGTTTAAATCCTGCCGAAACACTCCAGCTAACCTCCCAGCTAAGATATTCACGCCCTTCCCATTTAAGTGTTCCCCGTCCCTTCTATACAGGTGCCCTTCTTTCACAAAGACTTCCCAGTTATCCACAAATATGAAACCCTCTGCTCTACACCAGTCCTTCAGCCACGCATTCAGCTGTAGGATCTCATTTCTCCTGGCTCTGTTATTACCCGACCCTGGAAGCAGCTCTGAGATCGCCACCCTGGAGGCCCTGCTCTTCAGCCTACTCCCCAACTCCCTGAACTGCCTTTGTATATCCTCCCTGCTCTTCCTTCCTACTCCATCTCTCCTATGTGAATAATCACATCTGCCTGGGTCCCCTCACCCTTCAAAATGCCCTCTACCCTGTCAGACACATCTTGCACTCCCGCTCCAGGGAGGCAAACTACTATCCTGGAGTCCTGCCTTGGACCACAGAAGTGCCTATCTATTCCTTTAACCTTCCATCCCCCAGCACTATCTCTCTTCTAGCCCCTTTCCTCCCCTTTGAGGTACTCTGGTCCCCCTGCCTTAACTTCTTGAACTCTCCGCCCTCAATATTTTGGGTCCAGGTCAAGTGTACACTAACGACGTGAAGCACTAGGCTACTCTCGAAAAATCCAAGAGCAGCCCTCTCACGACCCATCGCGTGTATGCCCCTTATCAGGCTTACATTAACATTAAGGCTTACATTATCATTGCAGACGAAGTTACTGTGAAATTCCCCAAGTCGCCACATTCTAGTGCCTGTTGGGGTTAGTGCATCTAAACAGTATGTCTTTTGGACTGTGAGAGGAAACCAGAGCCCCCCCGAGGAAATCCACATGGACATGGGGAGAATGTGCAAACTCCACTCAGATGGTGACTCAAGCCAGGAATAGGTGCTGTGAGGCAGCAATGCTAACAACCGTGCCACCTTGCCACATTATTAAAGTTCCATCCAACTCTTCATCTTCCTATTTGATGTTGGCAGTCTGTTCTCTCAACTGTTCTAGAGTTGAGAGAACAGCTCGTACAGAAGTTGTAAACTGTGGTTTCTTCCTCATTTATCAGTAGGTGTTACAGAAGATGATATCATACAATGTGATCAGCGAGAAGCATGGCTCCCTTACAGTGAAAAATGTGCCCGAGCATTGTCTGTGGATGGCGTCTTTTTGGATGTCCAGTTTGTTGCTTTTGCTGGATCTTAGTTGTCACATGTAATCACTCAGCTTGTTAGTAGAACTGCACATTTGTTGCGCTGTGTAGGACCTGGATCAAGGGTAAATATATTTTTCTTTCACTTTTGGGAAGTTCTGTTTATTGTAATTAATTGTGAACAAGTATGGATATATTTTTGGATAAATGAATTGAAATCATGATTTCTTACTTACTGTTTGTGCATCAAGTGGGGAAGGTTTGAAACTTCAAGTTTATTTTATTAGTGTCACAAATAGGCTTCCACTAACACTGGTTTGAAGTTTCTGTGAAAATCCCCTGCTCCACTCACTCCATGTTGAATTTTAAACTTAATTTAAGTGATGCTTTGAAGATGTCGGCATTTGAGAACATAGAACATAGAACACAAGAGCACAAACAGGCCCTTTGGCCCACAAGTTGTGCCAACCATATCAGTACCTACCAGGCCTAAAACTATCTGTAACTCCCAATCCCATTAAATCCCATGTACTCATCCAGAAGTCTCTTGAAAGACCCCAGCGAGTTCACCTCTACCACCACTGACGGCAGCCAATTCCATCCACTCTTCACCCTCTGAGTGAAAAACTTACCCCTGACATCTCCTCTGTACTTGCCCCCCAGCACCTTAAACCTGTGTCCTCTCGTAGCGGCCATTTCAGCCCTGGGAAATAACCTCCGAGAATCCACTCTATCTATTTCTCTCAACATCTTATAAACCTCTATCAGGTCACCTCTCAACCTTCATCTCTCCAGGGAGAAGAGACCTAGCTCCCTCAACCTATCTTGTAAATCTCCTCTGCACCCTATCAAAAGCTTCCATATCCTTCCTATAGTGAGGTGATCAGAACTGTGCACAGTACTCCAAGTGGAGTCTGACAAGGGTCTTATAAAGTTTCAGGAAATCTCGAGGTTTCCTTTCAAGAAAACCTCGAAAGCTTGTGAACTTACTGTCAAATAAATCGGTTGGACTTAAACCTGGTGTTGTCAGACTTCTTACCACATTAAACACTCCCAGTATAGATACAGCACAGAGTTAGGCACAGAATAAACTTTCTCTATGCTGTCCTCCTAGAACAGGTAAAGCACGAGGTTAGATACAAAAGAAAGCTCCCTCTACACTGTCCATATTAAACATTCCCAGTACAGATATAGCATTGGGTTAGATACATTCTAAGGCTTCCCCTGCACCATCTCAACCACACAATGCAAGGACCAGGAAAGTACATGTACAAATCTGGAGTAGCATCTATTTTATGGTACTTACAGTGAAATATGATTAGAAGTAGGTCCTTACACCCCAATTGGTCTGTTTGATATGTTCAGGGTAGATTTCATGTATCTCTCCCATGCAATCCTGTAAATATTTCCTTTCATTTTCACAATCAATTTTCAACCCCGTCTCTGTCACTCTTTCAGAATCTTGACCTGTCTCTGTCTTTTCTCTCTGTCTGTCTTTCTCGATCGAAATGGAGTTGATTTGCTGGTTAAGAAGAAAAAGGAGGCTTATGTCAGGATGAGGCTTGAAGGCTCAGGTAGTGCAATGGATAGCTATAGATTAGCTAGGAAGGAGGTAAAAAGTGAATTGAGGAGAGCTAAGAGGGGACACGAGAAGATGTTGGCTGATAGGATTAAGGAGAATCCTAAAGCTTTCTTTCGATATGTTAAGAATAGAAGATTGGTTAGGGCAAGTGCTGTGGAGAGCACTGAGGTACAGGGTTGCAAATTGGGGAGTATTGTAGTAGATAGGGAGGATGTGTTAGAAATTCTCGAGGGTTTGAAGTTGGATAAGTCCCCTGGGCCGGACGGGATTTACCCTAGGATTCTCTGGGAGGCAAGAGAGGAGATTGCAGAGCCTCTGGCTCTGATCTTCAGGTCCTCGTTGGTTACGGGTGTGGTTCCGGAGGACTGGAGGATGGCGAATGTGGTCCCATTGTTTAAGAAGGGGAAGAGAGACCTTCCTGGGAATTATAGGCCAGTGAGTCTTACTTCTGTGGTGGGCAAGGTATTGGAGAGAATTATTAGGGATAGGATTTATAGTTATTTAGAGAGAAATGAATTGATTGGGGATAGTCAGCATGGTTTCGTGAAGGGTAGGTCATGCCTTACTAACCTCATTGAGTTTTTTGAGAAAGTGACCAGAGAGGTGGATGGGGGTAAGGCGGTTGATGTAGTATATATGGACTTTAGTAAGGCTTTTGATAAGGTGGCCCATGGAAGACTTCTACAGAAAATGCAGATGTGTGGAATAGAGGGTGATTTAGCTAATTGGATTAGGAATTGGCTGGCAGATAGAAGACAGAGGGTGGTGGTTGATGGGAGATATTCATCGTGGAGTTCGGTGACGAGTGGTGTGCCTCAGGGGTCTGTTTTGGGGCCCCTGCTGTTTGTAATTTTTATAAATGATCTGGATGAGGGTATTGAGGGATGGATCAGTAAATTTGCAGATGATACTAAAGTTGGTGGTGTGGTAGATAGTGAAGAGGGGTGTTTTAGTTTACAGAGTGACTTGGACAAGTTGCAGAGCTGGGCCGAGAGGTGGCAAATGGAGTTTAATGTGGAAAAGTGTGAGGTAATGCACTTTGGCAGGAACAATAAATGTGTAGAGTATAGGGCTAATGGTAGGGCTCTTAATAGTGTTGAGGAACAGAAGGATCTTGGTGTATGTGTCAATAGATCCCTGAAAGTAGGCAGTCAAGTGGATAAAGTTGTTAAGAAGGCTTATGGAGTCTTAGCTTTTATTGGTAGGGGGATTGAATTTAGGAGCCGCAGCATCATGTTGCAGCTGTACAAAACTCTAGTGCGGCCGCACTTGGAGTATTGTGTGCAGTTCTGGTCGCCACATTATAAGAAAGATGTGGAGGCATTGGAGAGGGTACAGAGGAGGTTTACTAGGATGTTGCCTGGTATGGAGGGCAGGTCCTATGAAGAGAGGTTGAAGGATTTGAGGTTGTTTTCGTTAGAAAGGAGGCGGCTAAGAGGGGATCTTATTGAAGCATATAAGATGATTAGAGGTTTAGATAGGGTGGACAGTGATAGCCTTTTTCCTAGGATGGAGAAAGCTAGCACGAGGGGACACAGCTTTAAATTAAGGGGTATGAGTTATAGGACGGATATCAGAGGTAGGTTCTTTACTCAAAGAGTGATTAGGGAGTGGAATGCCCTGCCTGCAGCTGTTGTAGATGCGCCAAGTTTGGTGGCGTTTAAGAGGTTAGTTGATAAGTATATGGATGAGAAGGGAATGGTTTAGTTAGGAGGGGCATTGCTTTTTATTTTGGTCGGCACAACATCGAAGGCCGAAGGGCCTGTTCTGTGCTGTATTGTTCTATGTTCTATGTTCTATCTCTCTTTTTCTTTCCTATATCTGTTCAAAACTCTTTCAAACACTTTCACTCTCCATCTCTTTGTGCCCTTCCCTCTCTGTCAATCTCTGTCTCTCTCTGTCACTTTCACTGTTGCTCTCACTGCCCTCTCTCTCCATCTGTCACTCTTTCTGTCTCTGTGAGGCTATTTGTTATTTATAGTTTGAATGTCCAATAGGAAGGATCAGGGGTCTTGTAGTTGTAGTTTCTTCTCGGGGGAAATGAGTTGAAGAATTGAAGTAAGGGGATACTTCAGTAGATTTTTTAGATGCTGCCTGAACTGAGTCTGTGTCAAAGCATAAATGGCAGTGTTTGTGCAGCAACTTGTCAGTTGCAACATGAAAGCCAATTCCAGAACAAAAAAATCTAACCATACCAAATAATAACGCCAATAAAATATCCGATGCCATATAGAATAAACCATTAATATTGACTATAAGAGGATGAAATTGGCTGAGGTAACAACAGTAAAACAATGGATTTCCTTGGACTCTCCGTCTATGGGTCTCTGAGATTCTCCCCACTGTGAGCCTGGAGTCTCCTGCGGGCTCTGCTGCTCACTAAAATGTGTCTGACAGTGAGAACATTGAGCAGCAGAATCAGGGTGAATGGGACACCCAGGGTTAGAACATGGTGGAAAACTCGATTATTACCCAAACCAAGATTCTGCAACATCCATTGTGACATTACAAAACCAGAGGTTGTTCCCCACTCAATATTGATTTAATAACATAAAATACAGAAAATAAAATAAAATACAGCTCACCACCATCACTGTTCCCAGAACTATGGCTGCCAATTTCTCGCTGCAATATTTACTTTTCAGCTTGGGACAGCAAATGGCCACAAATTGATCAAAGGTGAAAGTGACGGTGAACCAGACAGAACAGTCAGTGGCCGCGTAAAGCAGGATGGTGAGGATGTTACATGCGGGGAGCGACAGCAGGAAATAAAACTGTCCCCGATAAACAATGGGAATGTGTCTCAGTATCAGGTTGAAGATAATGACCAGCAGATCCCCCACTGACATGGCCATCAAGTGACACATTTGGACAGACCACAGTTTCTGCACATCAGGGTCACAATTGTGATTATGTTCACTTTCAGGAAGGGAAATAAAGAATAAAATTAGACATGATTCAGGGGAAGAATTTACCATTTAGACAGAGGATGGATTAAAATTAAAAAAAAAGGTACACACACACATATATAAAAACATTTAAATCTTTTTTTAATCAAGCATGTCTTTTGGAGTGTGAGATGAAGGTGGAGCATCCAGAGGAAACAGACATGGAGAGAAGGTCCAAACTCCATACAGACAGTGATCCAAGTCTGGAATTGAACCCAAGTCCCTGATGCTATAATTCAGCAGTGCTAACTACTGTGTCACCGTGCTGTTCCATGGTAGCGACACAATGGCATGTATTTGGGAGGGAGTTTTCCAGAGAATCCACATCATTGTCCTTCACTCAGCAACAGGTAAATAGCCCCTCTAATTGTCAGAGGTTTGGAGGGTCAGAAGGATGAGGAAGTAAAACCTGACAGAAAATCCAGAGTGGAGTCCTATAGGTGGTAATCTGTTGTCTCTCAGACAGTTCACTGACAACCCCCGCAACAGAGCTGGTACCAAACAGTGCCGGTTTCACCCTTTCCTCTGGATAATACTAACAGTTGTGACTTAATTGAGGCATACAAGATGATCAGAAGATTAGATATGGTGGACAGTGAGATCCTTTTTCCTCAGATGGTGATGGCTAACACGAGGGGACATAGCTTTAAATTGAAGGGATATAAATATAGGACAGATGTCAGAGGTAGGTTCTTTTCTCAAAGGGTAGTAAGGGTGTGGAATGCCCTGTCTGCAGCAGTAGTGGACTTGCTAACTTTAAGAGCATTCAAATGGTCAGTGGATAGGCATATGAATAGCATTGGAATAGATTGGTTCCAATGCTAGACTGTTCGGCGCAACATCGAGGGCCGAAGGGTCTGTACTGCGCTGTAATGTTCTATGTTCTATGATGCTGATGCCTCAACAGTTCTGACTATTATATTTACACTGAACTGTATCCTGGAGAGGAGCTCACAGCATTATGTTAGCACAACACAGGAAGAAAGAGTAATCTCACACTCGACTCACATCGAACACGAGTACCAGGTTTTGCTTTCAATAGTTTGAGAAAGTTTCAGGGTTCAGTGTTTAGTGACTATCCAGAGTGCTGTCCCACTATGGCCTACTGGACCACTGAAGCTCAGTGAGTCCTCTCTCAGCAGGAATATTGTTAATCTGTGCACCAGGCAAGAAAAACTCAAAGGTCGGTACCAAAGAAAAGCCAAGCAGCCTGCCTTAATAACTATCGTCCACTGACTCTGAGATCCAATATTATGAAATGCGTCAAAAGGTTAGTCATGGCATGAATCAAATCCAGCATCCGAGATCACCTGGATCCACTACAGTTCACCTAGACCCACAACAGGTCCACAGACACCATCTCCCTGACCCTGAAGTTATAGGAAGTCAGGCAGGACCTGAGTTTTAGGCTGATATGTGCTCCCCCTGCCATCAAAGGGCAGTGGGTAGTTATAAACTTGCCCTCCTCTCCCGTGTGTGTGTGTGTGTTTTGTGTGTGTGTGTTTTTGTGTGTGTGTGTTTTTGTGTGTGTGTTTTTGCGTGTGTGTGTGTGTTTGTGTGTGTCTTTGTGTGTGTGTGTGCATTTGTGTGTGTGTGTGTGCGTTTTTGTGTGTGTGTCTGTGTGTGTGTGTGTGTGTTTTTCTGTGTGTGTGTGTTTTTCTGTGTGTGTGTGTGTGTTTTTCTGTGTGTGTCTGTGTGCGTGTCTTTTTCTGTGTGTGTTTTGGTGCGTGTTTTTGTTTTTGTGTGTGTGTGTTTTTGTGTGTGTGTGTTTTTGTGTGTGTTGTTTTGTGTTGTGTTTTTGTGTGTTTGTGTGTGTGTGTGTGTTTTTGTGTGTGTGTTGTTTTGTTGTGTGTGTGTGTGTGTGTGTGTGTTTTTGTGTGTGTTTTTGTGGTGGTGTGTGTGTGTGTGTGTGTGTGTGTGTGTGTGTGTGTGTGTGTGTTTTGTGTGTGGTGTTGTGTGTGTGTTTTGTGTGTGTGTGTGTGTGTGTGTGTTGGTTTTTTGGTGTGTGTGTGTGTGTGTGTGTGTGTGTTTTGTGTGTTTTTGTGTGTGTGTGTGATGTGTGTGTTTGTTTGGTGTGTGTGTGTGTTGTGGTGTTTGTGTGTGTGTGTGTGTGTGTGTGTTTGTGTGTGTTGTGGTGTGTGTGGTGTGTTTGTGGTGTTGGGTGTGTGTGTGTG
>JAGIQG010000035.1:0-42500 GCA_024679065.1 Sphyrna mokarran | reverse complement strand
TGTGCTGGAGGCACATTGGTCACACACTTCCTTTCATCCTGAACGATTATGATGGATCATAAAGTCAAGAACAGTGTCTGTCAGGAATTCCCCCAGTCACTCAGTCAAGCGAGGCCCAGATATTGGCAGGCACAGGAATAATACATCCCCACAACATCTTGATATTCCAGAAGCTACAGACAACAAGCTACACACACAAACAATCACATATTGAAAACACCATTTTTTAGATTCAGAAATGTGCACAGGACAATAATAATTCATTGATAAAATGCAAATGGAAAATAACATTTAAATGTGGAATTTTGGAGGACCGGGCACCTGAAAGAGACTGAAAAGGTAAGTTTATCTCTCCAACGTATTCATCATTTAAAAATGATCCAATATTTGTAAAAAACACCTTTTGTCACAATTACGATTTTAGATTTAAACTTCTACAGTCACAGCCCAAAATTTATCGCATTCTGGCATACAATACTATCTTCGTCTATGACACAATTAACACAATGTAACCAAAGTACAAACCAAAAGGAATTCAAATGGTTTTTATTAGTTTAACAAATTATAGAGGAAACGCCTCCATCATTCTGTCCACTTTACCAATTTATTTATGAATAACATAATTTGCACAAATTCATTCCCTTTTAAGCAGTTTAACCCCAAATAACTAAGTCCTATGAAAAATCCCATCATCTGGTGTAAAGTCATTGACATTCTTCAGAGCCCTTAGCTTTTCAGGAAAATTAACTCCCAACATATTAGCATTTACATACATTGAACCAAAAAAAGTTGGGAACATGGGGGATTACCACAGATAACATTTACTCAGTATAGGAAATTCACAAAACAAACAGATAATACTTCATAAAATTCTCACATTCAAATGGTTACACAATAAACTGAGCATATGTTTCAATGCATCCCTCTCTGAAACACAAAACAATACAGATTCTATTTCCATTAACCTTTATTAGGCAACATTAAATTTATTTACCTCTTATAAGTTTAGGGAAATTCCTATTTATAAGTTAGTTATTTTGTGCACTCAATTTATTCTATCAAATAAATGTCAGCAACTGTAATGCTTGCGTATAATCAACCGGTTTAATTTGCAAATTAACAATGAAAAAATGTGAATGAAACAAACTCTTCAAATCTCAATTGTCAATAGGTTGTGGTAAACAATCTTGGAGTCTTGAGGGTACTAAACCTTTCATTCATGAACCATTTACTGAAACAAACCCAAAAAGAAATACTTTTAGCTCTGAGCCAAATGAATTAATTTAGTCTCAAACAACCTCAAGACAAAAGAAAGAGGACAGGGAGAAAGAATGTAAGGGGGAGGTATATGATAAAGGGTAGACCTATTAAGAGTATAGAAACGCAGAGGGACCTGGGGGTGCAGGTGAACAAGTCTCTGAAGGTGGCAGAGCAAGTGGAGAAGGTTGTGAAGAAAGCATATAGTATGCTAGCCTTTATAGGAAGGGGTATAGAGTACAAGAGCTGGCCTTTAATGTTGCAGTTGTATAAAACGCTGGTTAGACCTCATTTGGAATACTGCGTCCAGTTCTGGTCGCCTTACTACTGGAAGGACGTGGAGACTCTGGAGAGAGTGCAGAGGAGGTTTACCAGGATGCTGTCTGGTATGGAAGGTCTGAGTTACGAGGAGAGGTTAGGCAAATTGGGGCTGTTTTCCTTAGAAAGACGTAGACTTAGAGGAGATTTTATAGAGGTGTACAAGATTATGAGGGGTATAGATAAACAGGATGAAGCTTTTTCCTAGGATGGACTCAAATAGCACGAGGGGTCACGGGTTTAGGGTGAGGGGGGTAAGGTATAATTTGAATAAATTTATAATTTATTATAAATGCAGCTTTAAATGCTAGCACGAGGGGACACAGCTTTAAATGCTAGCACGAGGGGACACAGCTTTAAATTAAGGGGTATGAGTTATAGGACGGATATCAGAGGTAGGTTCTTTACTCAAAGAGTGATTAGGGAGTGGAATGCCCTGCCTGCAGCTGTTGTAGATGCGCCAAGTTTGGTGGCGTTTAAGAGGTTAATTGATAAGTATATGGAAGAGAAGGGAATGGTTTAGTTTGGAGGGGCATTGCTTTTTATTTTGGTCGGCACAACATCGAAGGCCGAAGGGCCTGTTCTGTGCTGTATTGTTCTATGTTCTATGTTCTATGTTCTATGAATACTAGAGAGAGTTTCAGAGGGTGGTGGGGGTATGGAATGCGCTGCCAAGTAAAGTGTTGGAGGCAGGCACTCTGAAGTTATTTAAGAAATACTTAGATGGGCACATGAACAGAATGGGAATGGAGGGGTATAGAAAACTGATTTAAAATAGGGATCACGAGCCTTGGGAGTTCCCTGGGAAGTGTGTAAATAGATGATGATATTGATGTACTTGTTTTTATCCTACAGGTGCTTTGGTCCACCTTGTTGTCTAACGAGGGACATACACGCGATGGGTCGTGAGAGGGCTGCTCTTGGATTTTTTTTGAGAGTATCCTAGTGCTTCACATCGTTAGTGTACGCTTGACCTGGACCATTTGATGGGCAACACGACAGCTCAGTGACTATCGCTGTGCTGTGCAGATACATGGATTTGGGCCTCTGTCTGCTGGAGTTTGCACATTCTCCCCATGCTTGCGTGGGTTTTTTCCGGGTGCTCCAGTTTCCTCGCACATCCCAAGGATGTGCTCTTAGGCTGATTGGCAGAACAAATTCTCCCTAAATTGTCTCAAATTTGGTTTCAATGCATAGATCTATAAACATGGACAGGGATCATGGGTAGAAGTAGGAACATTGAAGTGGTGGCGTGGGCTCGTTGGGCCGAAGGGCCTGTTTTGATGTTTTGTTCTTTGTTCTTTGTTCACATGCTTCCTTCCAAAGTTTAAATCCTTTGCTAACAAAACTTGGATCAAGGATTATTCAAAATTCAAACTGGTTATTCCAAACTTCAATTTATACAACAAAGAACAAAGAACAACACAGCACGGGAAATAGGCCGTTCGGCTCAACGAACCCGCGCTGCCATTTTAACGTTACGGTTTCATATTTGTGGATAACTGGGAAGTCTTTGTGAAAGAAGGGCACCTGTATAGAAGGGACGGGGAACACTTGAACGGGAAGGGTGAGAATATCTCAGCTGGGAGGTTAGCTGGAGTGTTTCGGCAGGATTAAAACTAATATGGAGGGGGGAGGGGCTGAGACTGATAGCTCGGTAGGGAGCGAGATGGGAGATAGACTAAGCTTGGATGAGAAGAAATACACCAGGGAGAAGGAGGTTCCGAGTGGTCTTGGAGGTCTGGAGTGTGTCTGTTTCAATGTGAGGAGCGTAACGGGAAAAACAGATGAACATAGGGCCTTAATGTTTGCGAGGAACTTAGAACATAGAACATAGAACATAGAACATTACAGCACAGAACAGGCCCCTCGGCCTTCGATGTTGCGCCAACCAATATAAAAAGCAATGCCCCTCCAAACTAAACCATTCCCTTCTCTTCCATATACTTATCAACTAAACTCTTAAACGCCACCAAACTTGGCGCATCTACAACTGCTGCAGGCAGGGCATTCCACTCCCGAACCACCCTTGGGTAAAGAACCTACCTCTGATATCCGTCCTATAACTATCACCCCTTAATTTAAAGCTGTGTCCCCTCGTGCTAGCTTTCTCGATCCTAGGAAAAAGGCTATCACTGTCCACCCTATCTAAACCTCTAATCATCTTATATGTTTCGACTAGGTCCCCTCTTAGCCGCCTTCTTTCTAACGAAAACAACCTCAAATCCCTCAGCCTCTCCTCATAAGACCTGCCCTCCATACCAGGCAACATCCTGGTAAACCTCCTCTGTACCCTCTCCAATGCCTCCACATCTTTATTATAATGTGGGGACCAGAACTGCACACAATACTCCAAGTGCGGCCGCACTAGAGTTTTGTACCGTTGCAACATGACGTTGCGGCTCCGAAATTCAATCCCCCTACCAATAAAAGCTAAGACTCCATATGCCTTCTTAACAACCTTCTCGACTTGACTGCCTACTTTCAGGGATCTATGCACATACACACCAAGATCCCTCTGTTCATCTAGACTACTAAGAATCCTACCATTTGCCCTATACTCTAAACATTTATTATTTCTGCCATAGTGCATTACCTCACACTTTTCCACATTAAACTCCATTTACCACCTCTCGGCCCAGCTCTGCAACTTGTCCAAGTCCCTCTGCAAACTATAACACCCCTCTTCACTATCTACCACTCCACGACTTTAGTGTCATCTGCAAATTTACTAATCCATCCTTCAATA
Organism: Sphyrna mokarran; assembly: GCA_024679065.1. Lineage (NCBI taxonomy): Eukaryota > Metazoa > Chordata > Chondrichthyes > Carcharhiniformes > Carcharhinidae > Sphyrna > Sphyrna mokarran. The sequence continues at coordinate 38,176 of JAGIQG010000035.1, read as the reverse complement.
CCCTCATCCAGATCATTTATAAAAATTACAAACAGCAGGGGCCCCAAAACAGACCCCGGAGGTACACCACTTGTCACCGAACTCCAAGATGAATATCTCCCATCAACCACCACCCTCTGTCTTCTACCTGCTAGCCAATTCCTAACCCAATTAGCTAAATCACCATCTATCCCATACATCTGCATTTTCTGCAGAAGTCTTCCATGGGCCACCTTATCAAACGCCTTACTAAAGTCCATATATACCACATCAACCGCCTTACCCCCATCCACCTCCTTAGTCACTTTTTCAAAAAACTCAATGAGGTTAGTAAGGCACGACCTACCCTTCACAAAACCACTTGGATGTGGTTGCAGTGACAGAGACGTGGTTAAAGAAAGGGGAGCAGTGGCAACTGAACATTCCTGGGTATAAGTGTTTCAGGCGTGACAGAGGAGGGTCCAGAAGAGGTAGTGGAGTGGCATTGTTAGTTAGGGAGACCATCACGGCGGTGCAGAGGGAGGACAATACAGAGGAGTTAGGAGTGGAGTCGCTGTGGGTGGAGTTGAGGAATAGAAAGGGGCAATTACTATGTAGGGGTGTATTGTAGGCCACCCAACAGCCCACGGGTAGTTGAAGAAGGCATATGTAAAGACATTTTGGATACGTGCAGAAAGAACAGAGTCGTTATAGTGGGAGATTTTAATCTCCCTAGGGTGGATTGGAAAGTACCTAGAGCTGGGGGTTTGGACAGGCAGGAATTTGTAAAATGTGTACTGGAAGGATCGTTGGAGCAGTATGTGGCTAGCCCGACTAGAGAAGGGGCTATATTGGATTTAGTTCTGAGTAATGAGCCAGGGCAGGTGGTTGATGTTGTAGTAGGGGAACATGTGGCTAACAGTGACCACAATTCTGTCTACTTTAGGATACAGATGGAAAAGGATGCTTGTTGCCCTAGGGGCAGGGTGCTGAATTGGGGGAAGGCTAACTACAGTCGGATTAGGCAGGAACTTATGGAAACTGATTGGGAACGGTTGTTCGAGGGTAAGTCCACGCTAGGCATGTGGGACTCTTTCAAGGGAATACTGAAAATGTTGCAAGATAAGTATGTGCCGGCCAAGAGGAAAGATGGGAAGGTAGGATTAGAGAGCCGTGGATTACTAGGGATATTGAGGACTTGGTTGGAAGAAAAGAGAAGCGTATGATAGGTCGAAGCAGCTGGGAACAGAGACAGCATTGAAGGAATATAGAGAGAGTAGGAGGGAGCTCAAACGGGGAGTTAGAAGGGCAAAAAGGGGGCATGAAATGATTTTGGCGGATAGGATTAAGGAAAACCCAAAGGCTTTTTACTCTTATGTTAGGAATAAAAGGGTGGTTAGAAGAAAAATCGGACCTCTTAGGGACAGAGGAGGGGAACTATGCTTAGAGCCTGAGGGAATGGCAGAGATCCTGAATGAATACTTTGCGTTGGTATTCAAGAAGGAAAGAGGCTTGTTGACAGCTCCTGTCTCTGAGGGAGCTGTGGACCAGTTGAGGGAAATATCCATACCGAGGGAGGAAGTGTTAGAGCTTCTAGGTAGCATTAAAACTGATAAATCTCCGGGGCCTGATGGCATTTATTCCAGGTTGCTTAGGGAGGTGCGAGGTGAAATTGCTGGGCCTCTGACGCAAATCTTTGTCTCTTCTTTGGACACAGGTGAGGTCCCAGAGGACTGGAGAATAGCTAATGTTGTACCGTTGTTTAAAAAGGGTAGTAGGGATAACCCTGGAAATTATAGGCCGGTGAGTTTGACGTCAGTGGTAGGGAAGCTGTTGGAGGGGATTCTTAGAGATAGGATGTATAGGCACTTAGAGCGTTGCGATCTGATTAGGGATACGCAGCATGGATTTGTTAAGGGGAGGTCGTGCCTTACAAATCTGGTAGAATTTTTTGAGGAGGTGATGAAAATGGTGGACGAAGGGCGAGCCGTTGATGTCATCTATATGGATTTTAGTAAGGCATTTGACAAAGTCCCTCATGGGAGGTTAGTCGAGAAGGTCAAGGCAAATGGGATACAAGGACAGGTAGCTAGATGGATAAGTAACTGGCTTGGTAATAGGAGACAGAGAGTAATAGTGAAAGGGTGTTTCTCTAGCTGGAGGTCGGTCACTAGTGGTGTGCCGCAGGGCTCGGTACTGGGACCTCTTCTATTTGTAATATATATAAATGACTTGGAAGAGGGAGTAAGTGGAGTGATCAGCAAGTTTGCAGACGATACAAAGATGGCTGGACTTGCGGATAGTGAGGAGCATTGTCAGGCGATGCAGCAGGACATAGATAGGCTGGTAGCTTGGGCAGACAGATGGCAGATGGAATTCAATCCTGATAAATGTGAGGTGATGCATTTCGGGAGAAAGAATGTAGGGGGGAGGTATATGATAAAGGGTAGACCTATTAAGAGTATAGAAATGCAGAGGGACCTGGGGGTGCAGGTGAACAAGTCTCTGAAGGTGGCAGAGCAAGTGGAGAAGGTTGTGAAGAAAGCATATAGTATGCTAGCCTTTATAGGAAGGGGTATAGAGTACAAGAGCTGGCCTTTAATGTTGCAGTTGTATAAAACGCTGGTTAGACCTCATTTGGAATACTGTGTCCAGTTCTGGTCGCCTTACTACGGAAGGACGTGGAGACTCTGGAGAGAGTACAGAGGAGGTTTACCAGGATGCTGCCTGGTATGGAAGGTCTGAGTTATGAGGAGAGATTAGGCAAATTGGGACTGTTTTCCTTAGAAAGACGTAGACTTAGAGGAGATCTGATAGAGGTGTACAAGATTTTGAAAGGGATAGATAGAGTAAACAGGGCTAAGCTTTTTCCTAGGATGGACTCAAATACAACGAAGGGGAATGGGCTTAGGGTGAGGGGGGTAAAGTATAAATTGGATACTAGAGGGAGTTTTCTCACAAGAGGGTGGTGGGGGTATGGAATGCGCTACCAAGTGGTGGAGGCAGGTACTCGAGATATTTAAGGAATACTTAGATGGGCACATGAACAGAATGGGAATGGTGGAGTATAGAAAACTGATTTAAAATAGGGATCATGAGCCTTGGGAGTCCCTGGGAAGTGTGTAAATAGATGATGATATTGATGTACTTGTTTTTATCCTACAGGTGCTTTGGTCCACCTTGTTGTCTAACGAGGGGCATACACGCGATGGGTCGTGAGAGGGCTGCTCTTGGATTTTTTTCGAGAGTATCCTAGTGTTGTTAGTGTACGCTTGACCTGGACCATTTGATGGGCAACACGACAGCTCAGTGACTATTGCTGTGCTGTGCAGATACATGGATTTGGGCCTGTGTCTGTGGGAGTTTGCGCATTCTCCCCGTGCTCGCGTGGGTTTTCTCTGGGAGCTCCGGTTTCCTCCCACATCCCAAAGATGTACTCTTAGGCTAATTGGCAAAACAAATTCTCCCTAAATTGTCTCAAATTTGGTTTTTAATCCATATATCTATAAACATGGACAGGAATCACGGGTAGAAGTGGGAACATTGAGGTGGCGGCGCGGCTCATTGGGTCGAAGTGCCTGTTTCCCATGCTGTTTTGTTCTTTGTTCTTTGTTCCCACTTCCACCCATTATCCTTGTCTATGTTTATGGAAATTTGCATCGGAACCAAACTGTGGAGACAATTTAGGGACAATTTGTTTCACCAATCAACCCAAGAGCATATCTTTGGGGTCTGGGAGGAAACCAGAGCACCTGGAGAAAACCCACGCAAGCACGGGGAGAATGCGCAAACTCCCACAGACACAGACCCAAATCCATGTATCTGCACAGCACAGCGATAGTCACTGAGCTGTCATGTTGCCTGTCAAATGGTCCAGGTCAAGCGTACACTAACAACGTGAAACACTGGGATACTCTCGAAAAAAATCCAAGAGCAGCCTCTCACGACCCATCGAGTGAATGCCCCTCGTTGGACAACAAGATGGATTAAAGTACCTGTAGGATAAAAGAGAAATGCATCAACAACACACCACAACTTATGCAATTCCCAGGAACTTCCCAAGGCTCATGATCCCTATTAAATCAGTCTACTATATTCCTCCACCTCTATTCCACTCCTGTGCCTATCTAAGTATCTCTTAAATAACTCCAGAGTACCTGCCTCCACCACTTTACTTGGCAGTGCATTCTATACCCCCACCACCCACTGTGTGAAAAAACTCCCTCCAGCATCCAAATTATACCTTACCCCCCTCACCCTAAGCCTGTGACCCCTCGTGCTATTTGAGTCCATCCTAGGAAAAAGCTTAATCCTGTTTACTCTATCTATACCCCTCATAATCATATACACCTCTATTAGATCTCGTCTCAGTCTCTGTCTTTCTAAAGAAAACAGCCCCGTGTACCTAACCTTTCCTTGTAGACCTTCAATACCAGGCAGCATCCTAGTGAACCTCCTCTGCACTCTCTCCAGAGTTTCCATGTCTTCCGGTAGTTAAACGAACAGAACTGGATGCCGTATTCCAAATGAGGTCTAACTAACGTTTTATACAACTGCAACATTAAAGGCTAGCAAAACATAAGCTTTGTACATCTGCACTCCCAGATCCCTCTGCGTTTCTATACTCTTAATAGGTCTACCCTTTATCATATACCTCCCCTCTACATTCTTTCTCTCGAAATGCATCACCTCACATTTATCAGGATTGAATTCCATCTGCCATCTGTCTGCCCAAGCTACCAGCCTATCTATGTCCTACTGCATTGCCTGACAATGCTCCTCACTATCTGCAAGTCCTGCCATCTTTGTATCGTCTGCAAACTTGCTGATCACTCCACTTACTCCCTCTTCCAAGTCACTTATATATATTACAAATAGAAGAGGTCCCAGTACCGAGCCCTGCGGCACAACACTAGTGACTGACCTCCAGCTAGAAAAACACCCTTCCACTATTACTCTGTCTCCTATTACCAAGCCAGTTACTTATCCATCTAGCTACCTGTCCTTGTATTCCATTAGCCTTGACCTTTTCAACTAACCTCCCATGAGGGACTTTGTCAAATTTCTTAATAAAATCCATATAGACGACATCAACGGCTCACCTTTCGTTGACCACTTTTGTCACCTCCTCAAAAAATTCTACCAGATTTGTAGAACATAGAACATAGAACACTACAGCACAAACAGGCCCTTCGGCCCACAAGTTGTGCCGAACACATCAAAACCTACCCAGCCATAGGCCTATCTATAACCCCCAATCCCATTGGATCCCATATACTCATCCAGAAGTTTTTTAAAAGACCCCAGCGAGTTCGCCTCGACCACCACCGACAGCAGCCGATTCCATTCACTCACCACCCTCTGAGTGAAAAACTTTCCCCTAGCATCCCCTCTGTACTTGCTTCCCTGCACCTTAAATCTGTGCCCTCTCGTCGCGACCATTTCAGCCCTGGGAAATAGTCTCTGAGAGTCCACCCTATCTAATCCTCTCAACATCTTGTAAACCTCTATCAGGTCGCCTCTCAACCTTCGTCTCTCCAGGGAGAACAGTCCCAGCTCCCTCAACCTGTCTTCATAAGGCATGCCTCCCAATCCAGGCAACATCCTTGTAAATCTCCTCTGCACCCTTTCAATAGCTTCCACGTCCTTCTTATAGTGAGGCGACCAGAACTGCGCACAGTACTCCAAGTGTGGTCTGACAAGGGTCCTATAAAGCTGCAGCATTACTTCCTGACTCCTGAACTCAATCCCTCAATGAATGAAGGCCAGTACACCATAAGCTTTCTTAACCACATCCTCCACCTGGGAGGCCGATTTGAGAGTCTTATGGACCCGGACCCCAAGATCCCTCTGCTCTTCCACACAGCTAAGACTCCTACCTTTGATAGTGTACTCATTCATCCCGTTGGATCTGCCAAAATGGACCACAACACGTTTATCCGCGTTGAAGTCCATCTGCCACTTCTCCGCCCAGTCTTGCATCCTGTCGATGTCATGCTGCAACTTCTGACATCCCTCCAGACCATCCACAACACCACCGACCTTCGTGTCATCGGCGAACTTACTCACCCATCCCTCCACTTCCTCATCCAGGTCATTTATGAAAATGACAAACAGCAAGGGTCCCAGAACAGATCCCTGGGGCACTCCACTGGTGACCGACCTCCATGCAGAAAAAGAGCCATCCACAACCACCCTCTGCCTTCTGCAGGCAAGCCAGTTCTGGATCCACAAGGCCAAAGCCCCTTGGATCCCATGCCCTCTCACCTTCTCAAGAAGTCTTGCATGTGGGACCTTGTCAAATGCCTTGCTGAAGTCCATGTACACCACGTCCACTGCTCTTCCTTCGTCAATGTGTTCAGTCACATTTTCGAAGAACTCAATTAAGCTTGTAAGGCATGACCTGCCTTTTACAAAACCATGCTATTTCTAATCAACCTAAACTTCTCCAAATGCTCATAAATCTTGTCCCTCAGAAGCCTCTCCATCAGCTTACCAACCACTGAGGTCAGACTCACCGGTCGGTAATTTCCAGGACTATCCCTGTTCCCTTACTTGAAAATAGGACCACATCCGCAATCCTCCAATCCTCCGGAACCTCTCCCGTCTCCATCGACGATGCAAAGATCATCACCAGGGGCTCTGCAATGACATCCCTCACCTCCCACAATAACCTGGGGTACATCCCATCTGGTCCCGGAGACTTGTCTATCTTGATAGCATTTAAAAGTTCTAACACATCCGCTTCCTTCATATCTACATACTCAATCTTTTCAGTCTGCTGCAAACTTGTAGTGCCTCCTCCCAGATCACTTTCCACCGTGAATACTGAGGCAAAGTACTCATTAAGCACCTCTGCCATTTCTTCCGGTTCCATACAGACTTTTCCCCCTTCACCTTTTATAGGTCCTCTCCCTTCTCTTCTCATCCTTTTACTTTTCACATATTTGTAGAAGGCCTTGGGATTCTCCTTAATCCTACCAGCCAAGGCCTTCTCATAACCCCTTCTGGCTCTCCTAATTTCCTTTTTAAGCTCTCTTCTATAAGCCTTATACTTCTCTAGATCCCCAACATCTCCTAGCTCTTTGAACTTTTTATACACCTTTCTTTTCTTCCTGACTAGGTTCACCACAGCCTTCGTGCACCACGGTTCCCGCGTCCTACCAAAACCTCCTTGTCTCACCGGAACGTTGTCGTGCAGAGCTCCAGACAAGCATTCCTTGAATATCTGCCACCTTCCTTCTGTGCTTTTCCCCAAGAACACCTCCTTCCAGTTTATTCGCCCCAACATCTGCCTGATGTCTTCATAGAACATAGAACATAGAACATAGAACATTACAGCACAGAACAGGCCCTTCGGCCTTCGATGTTGCGCCGACCAATATAAAAAGCAATGCCCCTCCAAACTAAACCATTCCCTTCTCTTCCATATACTTATCAACTAACCTCTTAAAACGCCACCAAACTTGGCGCATCTACAACTGCTGCAGGCAGGGCATTCCACTCCCGAACCACCCTTTGGGTAAAGAACATGCCTCTGATATCCGTCCTATAACTATCACCCCTTAATTTAAAGCTGTGTCCCCTCGTGCTAGCTTTCTCCATCCTAGGAAAAAGGCGATCACTGTCCACCCTATCTAAACCTCTAATCATCTTATATGTTTCAATAAGGTCTCCTCTTAGCCGCCTTCTTTCTAACGAAAACAACCTCAAAATCCCTCAGCCTCTCTTCATAAGACCTGCCCTCCATACCAGGCAACATCCTGGTAAACCTCCTCTGTACCCTCTCCAATGCCTCCACATCTTTCTTATAATGTGGGGACATTATATTTATATTATAAATATATATATATAAATATATATATATAAATATATTTACATTACATTATATCATATTTCCCCTTATTCCAGACAAACACCTTCCTAGCCTGCCTGATCCTATCCTTTTCCAATGCAAGGATGAAGGAGATAGAATTATGATCTCCATCCCCAAGATGCTCTCCTACCGAGAGATCCATCACCTGTCCTGGTTCATTAGCTAGTACCAGGTCCAGTACAGCCTCTCCTCTCGTAGGCTGGTCCACGTGCTGTGTCAGGAAACCCTCCTGAACACATCTAACAAACTCCTCCCAATCCAAACCCCTTACCCTTGGGATATTCCAGTCGATGTTTGGGAAATTGAAGTCTCCCATCACAACAACTCTGTTATTTCTACATCTCTCCAGTATCTGTTTCCCTATCTGCACCTCAACTTCCCTGTCACTATTGGGCGACCTGTAGAATACACCCAGCAACGTCACCGACCCTTTGCTATTCCTAGCTTCCACCCACAGAGACTCTGTAGACATTCCCTCCTTGGTATCCACCTTCTCTGCAGCCATGACACTGTCCCTGATCAACAGTGCCACTCTACCACCTCTTTTGCCGCCCTCCCTGTCCTTCTTGAAGGATCTGGATCCCGGGACCTGTAGTACCCAGTCCTGTCCCTGAGACATCCAAGTCTCTGTAATGGCCACCACATCACAATCCCAAGCAGCAATCAACGCCCTAAGTTCATCCACCTTATTTACTACACTCCTGGCATTAAAATAGACACAGCTAAGTCCCTCAGACTGGACATTTCCCTTCTCCCCCACTCATCTAACCTGCCTCTCATCCTGCCTAGAGTCCTTCCCTACCTGGGAGCTAACTTCCTTGCTCCCAGTCTCCACATCACTATTCCTTCCCCCTAACCTTTCTAGTTTAAAGTCCCCCCAGTAGCCCTAGCCAGTCTTCCCGCCAAGATATTAGTCCCCCTGGGATTCAGGTGCCACCCGTCTTTGCTGTACAGGTCACACCTGCCCCTAAAGAGTCCCAATGATCCAGGAACCGGAATCTCTGCCCCCTGCTCCAGTCCCTCAGCCACGTATTCAACCTCCATCTCATACTATTCCTGCTCTCACTCTCCCGAGGCGCAGGCAGCAATCCTGAGATTACTACCTTCACTTTCCTCTTTCTCAGCTGCCTACCCAGTTCCCTATAATCCCTTTTCATGTCCACTTCCCTCTTCCTGCCTATGTCAGTAGTACCTATATGTACTACCACTTCCAGTTCCTCACCCTCCCCTTTCAGGATGTCCGGGACGCGTCCAGAGACATCCCGAATCCCAGCTCCAGGGAGACATACCACCATCCGCGACTCCTGTCTGCGTCCACAAAAACGCCTGTCTGCCCCCCTCACTAGGGAGTCCCCTATAAGCACTGCCTTTTTGCTCTGTTTTTTAGGTTTTTGTTTTTGTTCAGCTCAGGGAGCTGGCCACCGCTGCCTCCCTTGGATGAGCTGCCCCCCACAGTAGTACTCAGGCAAGAGTACTTATTTTGAAGGGGGACATCCACCAGTGTACTCTCCATCACCTGAGGTTTCCCCTTCCTAATAGTTACCCATGTGCTTTCTTCCCTTTGCCCTGGTGTGACTACTTGTCTGTAGCTCCTATTAATAATCTCCTCATTCTCCCTAATGAGTCGAAGGTCCTCAAGCTGCATTTTCAGTTCTTTTACCCGGTCCCATAGGGATTGCAGCTCCACACTGCGATCACAGGTATGGACATCTGGGAGACCAGGAGCCTCCAAGACCTCCCACATGTTACACTGGCAACAACATGCTGGCCTCACACCCATGCTTGCCCCTTTTTAGTAACCCAGAGAAAAAAAAAGTAAGCAAGATTAAAACTTACCTTGCCTCCTCTTTTTGCTTAGGCCCTGTGAGCCAAGGACCTTACAGCTCACACAAAAACAAACTTACCTGCTCCTTCTCAGAGCTCTCCTCTCTCTCTCTCTCTTTTTTAGGTTAGAGAAGGAGGGGGGGTTGGGATACTCTACTTGTGTAGAGTATCGGGATTCCACACCACCCCAATTTATAGTGAGGTTGAAAAAAAAACTACACTACCCAAGGTGCTTTGCAACACCTTGCGGGTTTAAAAGTTTAAAAAGTTTAAAAAACTAGTAAAATTTAGACTTAAAAATCGCTCTACTCACTCACAAGCTCTCCACTCGCAAATCGCTGCCTCTCCACAGTGCTCCCAAGGAACAATTAGCACGACCTAAGGCACGACCTCCCCTTAACAAAGCCATGCTGCAATTCCTAATCAGATCGCAACGCTCTAAGTGCCTTTACATCCTGTTTATGTATTTTGATTTTGAAATTTAAATTTACTCTCCAATGTTGATTTAAACTGCATCAAATTGTCGAATCAAAATTAGTGAAAGAACATTAAACTTGAAAAACAACAAAAAGAAAAACATCCCAACCACTTTATTAAACACACACAGACATGGAAGCTTCCAACATTCATTCCACATTATCCTTTATTCAAATCCAACATTTTAAATTGTGATAAAATTAAAACATTAAAAGCAAATGAAGATAACAGATTAAGACTGCCTTCATTCTTCTTTCTTCCAAACTGTAATTAAACTCAAAACAGAAGTAAACTCAAAAAATCTTGTAATTAAAATTTAACAGTTTTAACACTTCTTCAACCCCTTTGTAACTAAACCAATGTGTGAAGCATTGCATTTATTGCCCGCAATAAATACTCCACAAATAGAAACAGACTCTAATAACTCCTGCTCTGAATCTCATATAATTGACAAACAGACTACACAAACATACTGAAATAATAACAAAAAAAACTGAGATCTCTGCTTCGGATCTCTCATCTGGTGTGTTTTTAACTCCAGGTGCCCATTTTACTAATATATCAGACTTCTGGGTACAAAAGAGTTTTCATTTGAAGGATTTTTTGATGAGCTGGTGACAGCTGTCTTTAAATGCTTGTAAAAAGTCTCTATTTTCAGGGAGGTTTGGGCACTTACAAACATTCTTGAAATGCTCTGAAGAGTCACTCCCCAAATTCGTGAGCTTCTTCACCCCTTTGCTGTGTAGTATTGATAATTTTGGACCAGTTATTTGGTGCATTGCCCAAGACTCGTTTGACCTCTGCCTTAAACAGATGCAATGGTGCAATATTTAATCATTTTTGTCGTTTGTCTCTGTCACATACATCCAACTTCTGCCTCCAACTGAGGCAGAATGCATAAATGCTCCACAGGAACAAACAGGCTCTAATAACTCCTGCTCTCAATCTCATATAACAACAACCTACTACAATCGACAAACAGAGTACATAAACACACTGAAATAATAATAAAAAACACTGAGATCTCTGCTTCGGATCTCTCACCTGGTCTGTCTTTAATTCCACCCAAACTTGGTCGGCATTGTTAACCTTGTCTGCCCTGTTATGATTATTCTCCACTTATCCAGTGAACAAGCCACCCGTACCAACTGGTATATATAGAACATAGAACATAGAACATTACAGCACAGAACAAGTCCTTCGGCCTTCGATGTTGCGCCGACCAATATAAAAAGCAATGACCCTCCAAACTAAACCATTCCCTTCTCTTCCATATACTTATCAACTAACCTCTTAAACGCCACCAAACTTGGGCGCATCTACAACTGCTGCAGGCAGGGCATTCCACTCCCGAACCACCCTTTGGGTAAAGAACCTGCCTCTGATATCCGTCCTATAACTATCACCCCTAATTTAAAGCTGTGTCCCCTCATGCTAGCTTTCTCCATCCTAGGAAAAAGGCTATCACTGTCCACCCTATCTAAACCTCTAATCATCTTATATGTTTCGATAAGGTCCACTCTTAGCCGCCTCCTTTCTAACGAAAACAACCTCAAATCCCTCAGCCTCTCCTCATAAGACCTGACCTCCATACCAGGCAACATCCTGGTAAACCTCCTCTGTACCCTCTCCAATGCCTCCACATCTTTCTTATAATGTGGGGACCAGAACTGTACACAATACTCCAAGTGCAGCCGCACTAAAGTTTTGTACAGTTGCAACATGACATTGCGGCTCCGAAATTCAATCCCCCTACCAATAAAAGCTAAGACTCCGTATGCCTTCTTAACAACCTTATCGACTTGACTGCCTACTTTCAGGGATCTATGCACAAATACACCCAGATCCCTCTGTTCATCAACACTATTAAGAATCCTACCATTAGCCCTATACTCTACACATTTATTATTCCTGCCATTTATTATATCCTGCAAGTGTAAATGGTGTCAAACCCAAATTGTGTCCAGTTCTGCCCAAAATTTGTTATGGTTACTCTGGGACTCGAGCCTTCCCACAGAAGCCAAAACATGTTGTATTTTTCCTGGGGTATGGGGTTCACATCGGGTAGTGGGATTCTTTAATGTCCCAGCCCGAGTTACGGGCACGAGATTGTAGACCTCTTTCTCATCGAGGTTTCTCTTTTCTAATTCTCTGTTGTGTGATTCAACATTTTGATTTTTGCTTTGTTGTCAACCCATTTCTCACCCGAGACTGAGACTTGTTCAATTAATCCAGTCAATTGGTGAACTAAGAGAACTCCTTTTCTTTCCCAACCATTTTTGTTGTTTGTCTAACGGATAAAGAGAAGTTGCACCACCATAGCCCCCGCCCCTGACAATTTTCTTATTTAAGAACAGAACATAGAACACTACTGCACAAACAAGTCCTTCAGCCCACAAGTTGCGCCGATCATATCCATATCGACCAGGCCTATCTATAATTCTCAATCCCATTAAATCCCATGTTCCCCAGAAGTCTGTTAAAAGACCCCAGTGAGTTCGCCTCTACCACCACCGATGGCAGCCGATTCCACTCACTCACCGCCCTCTGAGCGAAAAACCTACCCCTGACATCAGAGAGTAATAGTGGAAAGGTGTTTTTCTAGCTGGAGGTCAGTCACTGGTGGTGTACCACAGGGCTTGGCACTGAGACCTCTTCTATTTGTAAATAAATTTATAAATTTATTTATTTATAAATGACTTGGAAGAGGGAGTAAATGGAGTGATCAGCAAGTTTGCAGACGATACAAAGATGGCTGGACTTGCGGATAGTGAGGAGCATTGTCAGGCAATGTAGCATGTCATAGATAGGCTGGTAGCTTGGGCAGACAGATGGCAGATGGAATTCAATCCTGATAAATGTGAAGTGATGCATTTCGGGAGAAAGATTGTAGGGGGGAGGTATATGATAAAGGGTAGACCTATTAAGAGTATAGAAACACAGAGGGACCTGGGGGTGCAGGTGAACAAGTCTCTGAAGGTGGCAGAGCAAGTGGAGAAGGTTGTGTAGAAAGCATATAGTATGCTAGCCTTTATAGGAAGGGGTATAGAGTACAAGAGCTGGCCTTTAATGTTGCAGTTGTATAAAACGTCGGTTAGACCTCATTTGGAATACTGCATCCAGTTCTGGTCGCCCTACTACCGGAAGGACGTGGAGACTCTGGAGAGAGTGCAGAGGAGGTTTACCAGGATGCTGCTTGGTATGGAAGGTCTGAGTTACGAGGAGAGGTTAGGCAAATTGGGGCTGTTTTCCTTAGAAGGACGTAGACTTAGAGGAGATCTAATAGAGGTGTACAAGATTATGAGGGGTATAGATAGAGTAAACAGGGTTAAGCTTTTTCCTAGGATGGACTCAAATAGCACGAGGGGTCACGGGCTTAGGGTGAGGGGAGTAAGGTATAATTTGGATGCTAGAGGTAGTTCTTTCACACAGAGGGTGGTGGGGGTATGGAATGCACTGCCAAGTAAAGTGCCACCAGAGTACCAGAGGCAGGTACTCTGGAGGTATTTAAGAAATCTTATTGAATCTTTTATCCTATCTTATTGAAGCATATAAGATGATTAGAGGTTTAGATAGGGTGGACAGTGATAGCCTTTTTCCTAGGATGGAGAAAGCTAGCACGAGGGGACACAGCTTTAAATTAAGGGTAATGAGTTATAGGACGGATATCAGAGGTAGGTTCTTTACTCAAAGAGTGATTAGGGAGTGGAATGCCCGGCCTGCAGCTGTTGTAGATGCGCCAAGTTTGGTGGCGTTTAAGAGGTTAATTGATAAGTATATGGAAGAGAAGGGAATGGTTTAGTTTGGAGGGGCATTGCTTTTGATTTTGGTCGGCACAACATCGAAGGCCGAAGGGCCTGTTCTGTGCTGTATTGTTCTATGTTCTATGTTCTATGTTCTAAATACTTAGATGGGCACATGAACAGAATGGGAATGGAGGAGTATAGAAAACTGATTTAAAATAGGGATCATGAGCCTTGGGAGTCCCTGGGAAGTGTGTAAATAGATGATGATATTGATGTACTTGTTTTTATCCTACAGGTGCTTTGGTCCACCTTGTTGTCTAACGAGGGGCATACACGCGATGGGTCGTGAGAGGGCTGCCCTTGGATTTTTTTCGAGAGTATCCTAGTGCTTCACATCGTTAGTGTACGCTTGACCTGGACCATTTGATGGGCAAGACGACAGCTCAGTGACTATTGCTGTGCTGTGCAGATACATGGATTTGGGCCTGTGTCTGTGGGAGTTTGTGCATTCTCCCCGTACTTGCGTGTGTTTTCTCTGGGAGCTCTGGTTTTCTCCCACATCCCAAATATGTGTTCTTAGGCTAATTGGCAAAACAAATTCTCTCTAAATTGTCTTAAATTTGGTTTTTAATCCATAGATCTATAAACATGGACAGGGATCACGGGTAGACATGGGAACATCGAGGTGGCAGCGCGGGCTTGTTGGGCCAAAGGGCCTGTTTCCCGTGCTGTGTTGTTCTTTGTTCTTTATTCTTTGTTCTTGATCTCCTCTGTATTTGCTGCCCAGCACTTTAAACCTGTATCCTCTCGTAGCGACCATTTCAGCCCTGGGAAATAACCTCTGAGAATCCACCCTATTTATACCTCTCAACATTTGTTTAATGAATCTGTCCATATCTGACATATATTCCTCTGTCAGGGATCCCAGGTGTCCCCACGCTCCTTATGATGCTGCTATAATGCAAATAAGTTTATACTCACCATCTGGAGTCTTTTATTCTCTCTTCTTGCTCTCCCACACTTATCAGAGTACGGCAATACCTGTCAGGGGTGATCAGTGCCCTCCGTATCATTGCTTACACAAGTAAGCTTACACTATTAAGTTGGCTTTTCCTTCAATTCCACTGATTTCTTCAGATTGTCTCTTTCTTACTCATGTTTGAACATCACATTCCAGGAATTTTCCTTCAGACTTTTACACCCACTTCAAATTCCTGAACATCACATGGGGGATTCCTACTCTTAACGACCAGTCTCAGGCTGGTGTTTTAAAGACTAATGGCTCCTTGTCTGTATATGTTCAGTTCAGACCTCATTCACACTCTCACAGACTCTCACAACAGATGATTCCCCACTATCATTTGACTTACTCTATTAACATAGAACATAGAACATTACAGCGCAGTACAGGCCCTTCGGCCCTCGATGTTGCGCCGACCAATGGAACCAATTTTATGATCCTCTAACTAAACTATTCCAATGCTATCCATATGCCTACACACTGACCATTAGTTCTGTAATCTACTCCTTTCCCAGATTGTGACCATTCAACCTTGAGCCCGCAAAGACAAGTGGGCATTTATACATTCTGAGTCTTAATATCAAGTACAACACAAATTTCCAGTTTCGGGCAGAACTCTGGGTCTTTTCTTTTTCGTGAAGCAGCCCAGTTTTAATTATCATCTGGCAGCTGCAATCATGACACAAGCTTCTCCCTGATCATAATTCAAAACCCTTCCAGAGCAGCACCGGCATCTCTCTTTGAAGTTACTCGGGCGGTTACAATTGTCCCAGTGGGTGTCTTCCTTTTAAAAGCCGGAATCGCGATCTGCCATCAGCAGCTGTCAAAATCCAATATCACGAACTACCATCTCTTTAACAATGTTCAAGTAAAACAAAAAAGCCTACAAAATAACAGCCACATTCATATTTTCTTCATAAACATGAAAGTTAAATCATGTAATACATGAATGGATGGTTTCTATTAATGCCAGGAGCAGAGTAAGCTTGAGAAGATCGGTCATGACAAAGGGATAAATATGTAATATTTTCTAGGAACAAAATGCATTACCTATTTAATTCAATTGCCATCTTTGATAAACAGTAAAGTCAAGGCAAAATATGGCAGATGCTGAAATCTGAAACAAAAACAGGAAATGCTGGAAAATCTCAGCAGGTCCAACAGCATCTGAAGAGAGAGAATAGAACCAATGTTTTGAGTCTGGATGACTCTTTGTCAGACTCAACATTGCCTGTATTCTGTCTTCTGACTGTGTGGAATTTGCACATTCCCCCATATCTGGATGGATTTACCACAGGTGCTCTGATTTCCTCCCACAGTCCAAAGATCTGTGCGTTGGGTGATCCACCATGATAATTCACTAATTAATATCAGAACATAGGTCATAGAACATTACAGCGCAGAACAGGCCCTTCAGCCCTCGATGTTGCGCTGACCAATTAGGAACAAGCAGTGACCCTCTAACCTAAACCATTCCCTTTTCATCCATAAACTTATCTACTAACCTCTTAAACGCCACCAAACTTGGCGCATCTACAACTGATGCAGGCAAGGCATTCCATACCCTTACCATCCTCTGGGTAAAGAACCTACCTCTGACATCTGTCCTAAAACCACCACCCCTTAATTTAAAGCTATGTCCCCTCGTGCTAGCTTTCTCCATCCTAGGAAAAAGGCTATCACTGTCCACCCTATCTAAACCTCTAATCATCTTATATGTTTCAATAAGGTCTCCTCTTAGCCGCCTTCTTTCTAACGAAAACAACCTCAAATCCCTCAGCCTCTCTTCATAAGACCTGCCCTCCATACCAGGCAACATCCTGGTAAACCTCCTCTGTACCCTCTCCAATGCCTCCACATCTTTCTTATAATGCGGGGACCAGAACTGCACACAATACTCCAAGTGCGGCCGCACTAGAGTTTTGTACAGTTGCAACATGACGTTGCGGCTCCGAAATTCAATCCCCCTACCAATAAAAGCTAAGACTCCATATGCCTTCTTAACAACCTTATTGACTTGATTGCTAACTTTCAGGGATCTATGCACATATACACCAAGATCCCTCTGTTCTTCAACACTATTAAGAGTCCTACCATTAGCCCTATACTCTACACATTTGTTATTCCTGCCAAACTGAATTACCTCACACTTTTCCACATTAAACTCCATTTGCCACCTCTCGGCCCAGCTCTGCAACTTGTCCAAGTCCCTCTGCAAACTATACACCCCTCTTCACTATCTACCACTCCACCGACTTTAGTGTCATCTGCAAATTTACTAATCCATCCTTCAATACCTCATCCAGATCATTTATAAAAATTACAAACAGCAGGGGCCCCAAAACAGACCCCTGAGGTACACCACTTGTAACCGAACTCCACGATGAATATCTCCCATCAACCACCACCCTCTGTCGTCTATCTGCTAGCCAATTCCTAATCCAATTAGCTAAATCACCCTCAATCCCATACATCTGCATTTTCTGCAGAAACCTTCCATGGGCCACCTTATCGAATGCCTTACTAAAGTCCATATATACCACATCAACTGCCTTACCCCCATCCACCTCTTTGGTCACTTTTTCAAAAACTCAATAAGGTTAGTAAGGCACGACCTACCCTTCACAAAACCATGCTGACTATCCCCAATCAATTCATTTCTCTCTAAATAACTATAAATCCTATCCCTAATTATTCTCTCCAATACTTTGCCCACAACAGAAGTAAGACTCACTGGCCTATAATTCCCTGGAAGGTCTCTCTTCCCCTTCTTGAACAATGGGACCACATTCGCTATCCTCCAGTCCTCCGGAACCATACCCGTAACCAACGACGACCTGAAGATCAGAGCCAGAGGCTCTGCAATCGCCTCTCTTGCCTCCCAGAGAATCCTAGGGTAAATCCCGTCCGGCCCAGGGGACTTATCTAACTTCAAACCCTCAAGAATATCTAGCACATCCTCCCTATCTACTTCAATACTTTCCAGTTTGCAACCCTGTATCCCAGTGTTCTCCACAACTACATTTACATCTCCCTGCGTGAATACCGAAGAGAAATATTTGTTCAGTGCCTCTCCAATCTCTTCAGGCTCCACGCACAACTTCCCACTGCTGTCTCTGACTGGCCCTAATCTTGCCCTAACCAATCTTCTATTCTTAACATATCTAAAGAAAGCTTTAGGATTCTCCTTGATCCTATCAGCCAAAGTCTTCTCGTGTCCCCTTTTAGCTCTCCTCAACTCACTCTTTAGCTCCCTCCTGGCTAATCTATAGCTATCCATTGCACTAACTGAGCCTTCAAGCCTCATCCTGACATAAGCCTCCTTTTTCCTTTTAACCAGCAAATCAACTTTTTTCGTACACCAAGGTTCTCTTACTCGACCATTTCCTCCTTGCCTGACAGGGACATACTTATCAAGGACTCGCAGCAGCTGCTCCTTGAATAAGCTCCACATTTCAGATGTTCCCAGTCCCTGTAGTTTCCTAGTCCAACCTATGCACCCTAATTCTCTCCTGATGGCCTCATAATTACCCTTCCCCCAGCTATAACTACTGCCCCCAGCTTCATGCCTATCCCTATCCATCACTAAGGTGAACGTAACCGAATTGTGGTCACTATCACCAAAATGTTCACTAACTTCCAAGCCTAACACCTGGTCTGGCTCATTGCCCAGCACCAAATCCAATGTAGCCTCACTCTAGTTGGCCTATCTACATACTGAGTCAAAAAACCTTCCTGCACACTTTGTACAAAAACTGACCCCTCTAATGAGCTAGAGCTATAGCTATTCCAATCAATATTAGTAAAGTTAAAGTCCCCCATAACAATTACCCTATTACTTTCACTCCTGTCCAGGATTGACTTTGCAATCCTTTCCTCTACCTCTCTAGAACTTTTAGGAGGTCTATAAAAGACTCCCAACAGGGTGACCTCTCCTCTCCTGTTTCTAACCTCAGCCCATACTACCTCGACAGGTCCTCATCAAACTTCCTTTCTGTCACTGTGATACAGTCTTTGACTAATAATGCCACTCCTCCCCCCCTTCTACCTCCTTCTCTACTCCGACTGAAGCATTTGAACCCCGGAACTGCAACAACCAGTCCTGTCCCTGCTCTATCCATGTCACTGAAATGGCCACAACATCGAAGATCCAGGTACTGGTCCAAGCTGCAAGTTCCTCCACCTTATTGCGAATACTTCTTGCATTAAAGTATACGCATTTCAAACCATGCCCTACCCCACCCGTACACTGCTGTGTTTTACAATTCTCATCTATGACCCCCCCTATTCTTGTCCCTCTTAACATCCAAACTACTCAGGATCCCACCCTCCCTCTGAATCAGTTTAAAGCCCTCTGCATAGCCTTTGCAAATTTTCCCCCCAAGATGTTAGTTCCCCTCTGGTTCAGGTGTAGACCATCTCTCTTGTAGAAGTCCCACCTCCCCCAGAATGAGTCCCAATTGTTCAGGAACCTGAACCCCTTCCTCCTGCACCATCCCCGCAGCCACGAGTTCAAACATTCCCTCTCTCTGTTCTTCTCTAAACTATCCCGTGGCACAGGCAAGAGTCCAGAGATAACCACTCTGTCTGTTTTGGCCCTAAGCTTCCACCCCAACTCCATAAATTTCTGTTTAATATCCCCTTTCCTTGTCCTACCTACATCATGAGTCCCTACATGAACTATGACTTGGGGCTGACTCCTCTCCCCCTTAAGAATCTTAAAAACCCGCTCTGAGACATCCTGGACCCCAGCCCCTGGGAGGCAACACACCAGCCCTGAGTCCCGTTTATTACTATTTACTCTCCTATCTGTCCCTCTAACTATGGAGTCTCCAATTACCAGGCTCAATCTCTTATTCCCCCTACCCACCTGAGCATTCCCAGCAGGCTCACCCCCAGAGACCTGCTCCCTTTGGCCGTCTCCAGTTGATTCCTCCTCATCTCCTCCAGCCTCCAGGACAGAAAACTTGTTTTGGAGGGGAACAGCCCCAGGGGATTGTCTCCCCGATTGCTTCTTACCCCTCCTCCTAATAGTTACCCAAGAATCACTTTTAGGAGTGACTATCTCTTTGTAACTCCTGTCAATATCCGCCTCAACCTCCTGAATTATCCTGAGTTCCTTTAATTCCAGCTCCAGCTCCTTAACATGATCCTCAAGGAGCTGCAAACGGGCACACTTCCTGCAGGTATAATCAGCAGGAACACTACTGGTGTCCCTCACCTCGTACATACTGCAGGAGGTGCAACGTACTGCCTGCACTGCCATCCCTGATACTTTAATTTCTAGGACAGAAAAAAAAACTTCTCACACACTTTTATTATTAGGTTAGAGGAGGGGGGAGGGTGGGATACTCTACCTGTGTAGAGTATCGGGTTTCCTCTCTCGACCAATTTATAGAGTCAGAGAGAAAAACTACAACTACTGGCAAGCCTCCTAATGACGACTTCTGGTTTCCAGTTAGCTTTTAAAAAAAATGGCAAAAAACCCCCACTGCTCGCTACTTTAACTGAAAAGAAAATGTTAAAAATTACTTAATACTCGAACTTTACACTCGCCCAAATCGCTGCCTCTCCGTGCTGCTCCACAGGAACAATCAGGGGAGTAGCAGTGCAAATATGTGGGATTATAGGGATAAGGCCTGGGTGGGATTGTTGCAGTGTAGGCTCGATGGGCCAAGTGACTTCCTTCTGCTCTGTAGGGATTCAGTGATTCACAGACACTGTCAAATCATATAACCATAGAATCTTGGAACACTACAGCTCAGAAACAGGCCTTTTGGCCCTTCCTGGTTGTGCCAAACCATTTTTCTGCCTCGTCCCACTGACCTGACCTGGACTACATCCCTCCACACCCCTCTCATCATGAACCCATCCAAATTTTTCATAAATGTTAAAAGTGAGCCCGCTTTCACCACTTCATCTGGCAGCAGATTCCACACTCGCACCAATCTCTGTGAAGACGCCTCCCAATATTCCCTTTGACGTTTTCCTCCTTCACCCTTAACCCAGGTCCTCTAGTTTTTTTTCTCTCTTAGCCTCAGTGGAAAAAGTCTACTTGCACTCATTCTATCTGTACTATTCATAATTTTATACACCTCTGTTAAATCTCCCCTCATTCTTTTATGCTCCAGGGAATAAAGTCCTAACATATTTAACCTTTCTCTGTAATTCAGTTTCTCAAGTCCCGGCAACATCCTTGTAAACCTTCTCTGCTCTCTTTCAACCTTATTAATATCCTTCCTGTAACTAGGTGACCAAAGCTGTACACAATACTCTAAATTTGGCCTCACCGATGTCTTATACAACCTCACCATAACATTCCAACTCTTATACTCAATACTTTGATTTTATAAAGGCCAATGTTCCTGAAGCATTCCTTTAAGACCCTATTTACCTGTGATGCCATTTTTTGGGAATTATGTATCTGTATTCCTAGATCCATCTGTTCTACTGCACTCTTCAGTGTCCTATCAATTACCTTGTATGATCTCCCTTGGTTTGTCCTTCCAATCTCACACTTGTCTGCATTAATCTCCAGCTGCCACCTTCTAGCCCATTTTTCTAGCTGGTCCAACTTCCGCAAACTTTGAAAAGCTTCCTGATTGTCCACTACACCTCCAATCTGTATCATCAGCAAATTTATTGATCCAATTTACCACATTATCATCCATGTCATTGATACAGATGACAACAAACAATGGACCCCTCACTGATCCCTGTGGCACCCCACTAGTCACAGGCCTCCACTCAGAGAAGCAATCCTCCACGAACACTCGCTGGCTTCTTCCATTGAGCCAATGTCTAATCCAATTTACTACCTCTCCATGTATACCTGGTGACTGAATCTTCCTAACTAATCCCCGAAGGCAGGCAGCATTTTGTTAAAGGGCTTCGAGTTCTGGAATGTGTCTGTTTAAATGCGAGGCGCGTAACAGGAAAAACAGATGAACATAGAGCCTTAATGTTTGCAAGGAACTTGGATGTAGTTGCAGTGACGGAGACGTGGTTAAAAGAAGGGGAGCAGTGCCAACTGAATATTCCTGACACAAGTGTTTCAGGCGTGACAGAGGATGATCCAAAAGATGTGGGGGAGTGGCGTTGTTAGTTAGGGAGAGCATCACAGCAGTGCAGAGGAAGGACAATATGGAGGAGTTAGGAGTGGAGTCGCTGTGGGTGGAGTTGAGGAATAGAAAGGGGGCAATTACTATGCTAGGGGTGTATTATAGACCACCCAACAGCCCACGGGTAGTTGAAGAAGGTTAAGACATTTTGGATAGGTGAACAAAGAACAGAGTCATTATAGTGGGAGATTTTAATCTCCCTAGGGTGGATTGGAAAGTACCTAGAGCTGGGGGTTCGGACGGGGAGGAATTTGTAAAATGTGTACTGGAAGGATCGTTGGAGCAGTATGTAGCTAGCCCGATGAGAGAAGGGGCTATATTGGATTTAGTTCTGAGTAATGAACCAGGGCAGGTGGTTGACGTTGTAGTAGGGGAACATGTGGCTAACAGTGACCACAATTCTGTCTACTTTAGAATACAGATGGAAAAGGATGATTGTTGCCCTAGGGGCAGGGTGCTGAATTGGGGGAAGGCTAACTACGGTCGGATTAGGCAGGAACTTATGGAAACTGATTGGGAACGGTTGTTCGAGGGTAAGTCCACGCTAGGCATGTGGGACTCTTTCAAGGGAATACTGAAAATGTTGCAAGATAGATATGTGCCGGCTAAGAGGAAAGATGGGAAAGGTAGGATTAGAGAGCCGTGGATTACTAGGGATATTGAGGACTTGGTTAGGAAGAAAAGAGAGGCGTATGATAGGTCAAAGCAGCTGGGAACGGAGACAGCGTTGGAGGAATACAGAGAGAGTAGGAGGGAGCTCAAACGGGGAGTTAGAAGGGCAAAAAGGGGGCATGAAATGATTTTGGCGGATAGGATTAAGGAAAACCCAAAGGCTTTTTATTCCTATGTTAGGAATAAAAGGGTGGTTAGAGGAAAAATCGGACCTCTTAGGGACAGAGGAGGGGAACTGTGTTTAGAGCCCGAGGGAATGGCGGAGATCCTGAATGAATACTTTACGTCGGTATTCACGAAGGAGAGGGGCTTGTTGACAGCTCCTGTCTCTGAGGGAGCTGTGGACCAGTTGAGGGAAATATCCATACTGAGGGAGGAAGTGTTAGAGCTTCTTGGTATCATTAAAACTGATAAATCTTCGGACCCTGATGGCATTTATCCCAGGCTGCTTAGGGAGGTGTGAGGTGAAATTGCTGGGCCTCTGATGCAAATTTTTGTCTTTTCTTTGGACACAGGTGGACTGGAGAATAGCTAATGTTGTACCGTTGTTTAAAAAGGGTAGTAGGGATAACCCTGGAAATTATAGGCCGGTGAGACTGACATCAGTGGTAGGGAAGCTGTTGGAGGGGATTCTTAGAGATAAGATGTATAGGCACTTAGAGCGTTGTGATCTGATTAGGGATACGCAGATTGGATTTGTTAAGGGGAGGTCGTGCCTCACGAATCTAGTAGAATTTTTTGAGGAGGTGACGAAAACAATCGACGAAGGGTGAGCCGTTCATGTCATCTGTATGGATTTCAGTAAGAAATTTGACAAAGTCCCTCATGGGAGGTTAGTTGAGAAGATCAAGCTAGATGGATAAGTAACTGGCTTGGTAATAGGAGACAGAGAGTAATAGTGAAAGGGTGTTTCTCTAGCTGGAGGTCAGTCACTAGTGGTGTGCCGCAGGGCTCGATACTGGGAAATCTTCTATTTGTAATATATGTAAATGACTTGGAAGAGGGAGTAAGTGGTGTGATCAGCAAGTTTGCAAATGATACAAAGATGGCTGGACTTGCGGATAGTGAGGAGCATTGTCAAGCGAAACAGCAGGACATAGATAGGCTAGTAGATTTGGCAGACAGATGGCAGATGGAATTCAATCCTGATAAATGTGAGGTGATGCATTTTGGGAAAAAGAATGTAGGGGGTAGGTATATGATAAAAGGTAGACCTATTAAGAGGATAGAAATGCAGAGGGACCTGGGGGTGCAGATGAACAAGTCTCTGAAGTTGGCAGAGCAAGTAGAGAAGGTTGTGAAGAAAGCATATCGTATGTTAGCCTTTATAGGAAGGGGTATAGAGTACAAGAGCTGGCCTTTAATGTTGCAGATGTATAAAATGTTGGTTAGACCTCATTTGGAATACTGCGTCCAGTTCTGGTCGCCTTACTACTGGAAGGACGTGGAGACTCTGGAGAGAGTGCAGAGGAGGTTTACCAGGATGCTGCCGGGTATGGAAGGTCTGAGTTACGAGGAGAGGTTAGGCAAATTGGGACTGTTTTCCTTAGAAAGATGTAGACTTAGAAGAGATCTAATAGAAGTGTACAAGATTATGAGGGGTATGGATAGAGTAAACAGGGTTAAGCTTTTTCCTAGGATGGACTCAAATAGCATGAGGAATCATGGGCTTAGGGTGAGGGGGGTAAGGTATAATTTGGATGCGAGAGGGAGTTCTTTCACACAGAGAGTGGTGGGGGTATGGAATGCTCTGCCAAGTAAAGTGGTGGAAGCAGGTACTCTGGAGTTATTTAAGAGATACCTGGATAGGCACATAAACAGAATGGGAATGGAGGTGTTTAGAAAACTGATTTAAAATACGGATCATGACCCTTAGGAGTCCCTGGGAAGTGTGTAAATAGATGATGATATTGATGTATTTGTTTTTATCCTACAGGTGCTTTGGTCCACCTTGTTGTCTGTCAAGGGGCATACACGCGATGGGTCGTGAGAGGGCTGCTCTTGGATTTTGAGAGTATCCTAATGCTTCATATCGTTAGTGTACGCTTGACCTGGACCAATTGATGGGCAACACAACAGCTCAGTGACTATCGCTGTGCTGTGCAGATACATGGATTTGGGCCTGTGTCTGTGGGAGTTTGCGCATTCTCCCCGTGCTTGCATGGGTTTTCTCCGGGTGCTCCAGTTTCCACCCACATCCTAAAGATGTGCTCTTAGGCGAATTGGCAGAGCAAATTCTCTCTAAATTGTCTCAAATTTGGTTTTTAATCCATAGATCTGTAAACATAGACAGGGATCGCAGGTAGAGGTGGGAACATCAGGGTGGCGGCGTGGGCTCATTGGGCCAAAGGGCCTGTTTCCTGTGCTGTTTTGTTCTTTGTTCTTTGTTCTGTGATAAATCTCCAGGGCCTAATGGCATTTATCCCAGGCTGCTCAGGGAGGCGCAAGATGAAATTGCTGGGCCACTGACGCAAATCTGTGTCTCTTCTTTGGGCACAGGTGAGGTCCCAGAGGACTGGAGAATAGCTAATAAAGAAGAAAGAACAAAACAGCACGGGAAACAGGCCCTTCGGCCCAACAAGCCCACGATGTCACCCCAATGTTCCCACTTCTACCCGTGATCCCTGTCCACGTTTATAGATTTATGGATTAAAAACCAAATTTGAGACAATTTAGGGAGAATTTGCTCTGCTAATTAGCCTAAGAGCACATCTTTGGGATGTAGGAGGAAACCGGAGCACCCGGAGAAAACCCACGCAAGCATAGGGAGAATGCACAAACTCTACATTCTTTCTCCCGAAATGCATCACCTCACATTTATCAGGATTGAATTCCATCTGCCATCTGTCTGCCCAAGCTACCAGCCTATCTATGTCCTGCTGTATTGCCTGACAATGCTCCTCACTATCTGCAAGTCCAGCCATCTTTGTATCGTCTGCAAACTTGCTGATCACTCCACTTACTCCCTCTTCCAAGTCATTTATATATATTACAAATAGAAGAGGTCCCAAGTACCGAGCCCTGCGGCACATCACTACTGACCGACCTCCAGCTAGAACAACACCCTTCCATTATTACTCTCTGTCTCCTATTACTAAGCCAGTTACTTATCCATCTAGCTTCATGCCCTTGTATCCCATTAGCCTTGACCTTCTCAACTATCTCCCATGAGGGACTTTGTCAAACGCCTTACTAAAATCCATAGAGATGACATCAACGGCTCGCCCTTCATCCACCATTTTCGTCACCTCCTCAAAAAATTCTACCAGATTCGTAAAGCACGACCTCCCCTTAACAAAGCCATGCTGCGTATCCCTAATCAGATCACAATGCTCTAAGTCCCTATACATTCTATCTCTAAGAATCCCCTCCAACAGTTTCCCTACCACTGATGTCAAACTTACCGGCCGATAATTTCCAGGGTTATCCCTACTACCCTTTTTAAACAACGGTACAACATTAGCTATTCTCCAGTCCTCTGGGAACTCACCTGTGTCCAAAGAAGAGACAAAGATTTGCCTCAGAAGCCCAGCAATTTCACCTCGCACCTCCCTAAGCAGCCTGGGATAAATGCCATCAGACCCTGGAGATTTATCAGTTTTAATGCTACCTAGAAGCTCTAACACTTCCTCCCTCGGTATGGATATTTCCTTCAACTAGTCCACAGCTCCCTCAGAGACAGGAGTTGTCAACAAGTCCCTCTCCTTCGCGAATACCGATGCAAAGTATTCATTCAGGATCTCCGCCATTCCCTCGGGCTCTAAGCACAGTTCCCCTCCTCTGTCCCTAAGAGATACGATTTTTCCTCTAACCATAGAACATAGAACATTACAGCGCAGAACAAGCCCTTCGGCCTTCGATGTTGCGCTGACCAATTAAGAAAAAGCAATGACCATCTAACCTAAACCATTCCCTCTTCATCCATAAACTTATCCACTAACCTCTAAACGCCGCCAAACTTGGCACATCTACAACTGCAGCAGGCAGGGCATTCCATACCCTTACCACCCTCTGGGTAAAGAACCTACCTCTGACATTCGTCCTATAACTACCACCCCTTAATTTAAAGCTGTGCCCTCGTGCTAGCGTTCTCCATCCTAGGAAAAAGGCTATCACTGTCTACCCAATCTAAACTTCGAATCATCTTATATGTTTCAATAAGGTCTCCTCTTAGCTGCCTCCTTTCTAACGAAAACAACCTCAAATCCCTCAGCCTCTCCTCATAAGACCTGCCCTCCATACCAGGCAACATCCTGGTAAACCTCCTCTGTATCCTCTCCAATGCCTCCACATCTTTCTTATAATGTGGGACCAGAACTGCACACAATACTCCAAGTGCGGCCGCACTAGAGTTTTGTACAGTTGCAACATGACGTTGCGGCTCCGAAATTCAATCCCCCCTACCAATAAAAGCTAAGACTCTGTATGCCAAAACCACCCTTTTATTCCTAACATAGGAGTAAAAAGCCTTCAGATTTTCCTTAATCCTATCCGCCAAAATCATTTCATGCTCCCTTTTTGCCCTTCTAACTCCCCGTTTGAGCTCCCTCCTACTCTCTCTATATTCCTTCAACACTGTCTCGGTTCCCAGCTGCTTTGACCTATCATACGCCTCTCTTTTCTTCCAACCAAGTTCTCAATATCCCTAGTAATCCACGGCTCTCTAATCCTACCTTTCCCATCTTTCCTCTTGGCCGGCACATATTTATCTTGCAACATTTTCAGTATTCCGTTGAAAGAGTCCCACATGCCTAGCGTGGACTTATCCTCGAACAACCGTTCCCAATCAGTTTCCCTAAGTTCTGCCTAATCCGAGCATAGTTCGCCTTCCCCCAATTCAGCGCCCTGCCCCTAGGGCAACAATCGTCCTTTTCCATCTGTATCCTAAAGTAGACAGAATTGTGGTCACTGTTAGCCACATGTTCCCCTACTACAACATCAACCACCTGCCCTGGCTCATTACTCAGAACTAAATCCAATATAGCCCCTTCTCTAGTCGGGCTAGCCACATACTGTTCCAATGATCCTTCCAGTACACATTTTACAAATTCCTGCCCGTCCAAACCCCCAGCTCTAGGTACTTTCCAATCCACCCTAGGGAGATTAAAATCTCCCACTATAACGATTCTGTTCTTTCTGCACCTATCCAAAATGTCTTTACATAAGCCTTCTAAGACTACTTGTGGACTGTTGGGTGGCCTATAATACACCCCTAGCATAGTAATTGCCCCCTTTCTATTCCTCAACTCCACCCACAGCGACTCCACTCCTAACTCCTCTGTATTGCCCTCCCTCTGCACCACCGTGATGCTCTTCTTAACTAACAACGCCACTCCCCCACCTCTTCTGGACCTTCCTCTGTCACGCTTGAAACACTTATACCCAGGAATATTCAGCTGCCACTGCTCCCCTTCCTTTAACTACGTCTCCGTCACTGCAACCACATCCAAGTTCTTCGCAAACATTAAAGCCCTAAGTTCATCCGTTTTTCCCGTTACACTCCTCGCATTGAAACAGACACACTCCAGACCTCCGAGACCACTCGGAACTTCCTTCTCCCTGGTGTATTTCTTCTCGTCCAAGCTTACTCTATCTCCCATCTCGCTCTCTACCAAGCTATCGGTGTCACCCCTCCCCCCTCCATATTAGTTTAAATCCTGCTAAAACAATCCAGCTAACCTCCCAACTAAGATATTCACGCCCTTCCCATTTAAGTGTTCCCCGTCCCTTCTATACAGGTGCCCTTCTTTCATAAAGACTTCCCAGTTATCCACAAATATGAAACCCTCTGCCCTACACCAGTCCTTCAGCCACGCATTCAGCTAAAGGATCTCATTTTTCCTGGCTCCGCTATTACTCTGGAAGCAGCCCTGAGATCGCCACCCTGGAGGCCCTGCTCTTCAGCCTACTCCCCAACTCCCCGAACTGCCTTCTTATATCCTCCCTGCTCTTCCTTCCTACATCCTTCTCTCCTACATGAATAACCACATCCGCCTGGGTCCCCTCACCCTTCAAAATGCCCTCTACCCTGTCAGACACATCTTGCACCCCTGCTCCAGGGAGGCAAACTACCATCCTGGAGTCCTGTCTTGGACCACAGAAGCGCCTATCTATTCCTTTAACCCTCCCGTCCCCCACCACTAGCTCCTTTCTAGCCCCCTTCCTCCCCTTTGACGTTCTCTGGTCCTCGTGCCTTACCTTTTTTAACCTTCTGCCCTTGACATTCTGGGGAACTGCCACCAGGGAAGTCTTTGGACTGTCTCCCCTCTCCTTTTTCCCCTTCTTTACAGTA
This sequence comes from Sphyrna mokarran, assembly GCA_024679065.1. Taxonomy (NCBI): domain Eukaryota; kingdom Metazoa; phylum Chordata; class Chondrichthyes; order Carcharhiniformes; family Carcharhinidae; genus Sphyrna; species Sphyrna mokarran. The sequence continues at coordinate 9,189 of JAGIQG010000035.1, read as the reverse complement.
ATCTACCTTTAAGGGTCAGGTTCCCCCACCTTTGGCTCCGGGTCCGCCACCTTACTCTGCCTCCCTTCCATTATTGCCTCGTTCTCCCTGACTAAAAATGCATCTTCCAATTGCTGGTCTACTTGCTTGACCCGAGCCCTCAGACGCTGCAGCTCCAAACACTTGACACATATGTGGACTTTCAGGAGACATCTTGCCTCCAGGAACTCCCACATATGATACTGTACACAGGTGAGGCATCTTCTCGTAATCCCTGCCATTGTCATGGACACCTTTGGAGGTGTGAACTCAATTGGAAAACCAGTAGTACACTGTGCCTGAGCCTGCTCTCGCCTAAGCCCCGCGAGCCAAAGCCCTTATATCTCTCATTCTGCTTCCCTCCTCACTCCCCTGCCCGCTCCCAACGCTGCCCGCTGTCTGTTGCCACTTTCTTTTTATACTCCCCCATTCCCTTCCCAGCTCGCCCCAGGCCTAAATACAGCAGCAAAAAGCATTCAAAAACACAGAGGGAAAAAAAAGCAAATTGAAAAATTCACACTCAGCCACCAGCACTTCCAAACACTCCGTCCCAGAGAACAACCATGTTGTACTGTTGTTTAAAAAGGGTAGTAGGGAAAACCATGGAAATTATAGGCGGGCATCAGTGGTAGGGAAGCTGTTGGAGGGGATTCTTAGACATAGGGTGTATAGGCACTTAGAGCATTGCGATCTGATTAGGGATACGCAGCATGGATTTGTTAAGGGGAGGTCGTGCCTTACGAATCTGGTAGAATTTTTTGAGGAGGTGACGAAAACAGTTGACAAAGAGCGAGCCGTTGATGTCGTCTATATGGATTTCAGTAAGGCGTTTGACAAAGTCCCTCATGGGAGGGTGGTTAAAAAGGTCAAGGCTAATGGGATAGAAGGATGGGTAGCTAGATGGATAAGTAACTGGCTAGGTAATAGGAGACAGAGAGTAATAGTGGAAGGGTGTTTCTCTTGCTGGAGGTCAGTCACTAGTGGTGTGCCGCAGGGCTTGGTACTGGGACCTCTTCTATTTGTAATAGAACATAGAACATGGAACATTACAGCACAGAACAGGCCCTTCGGCCTTCGATGTTGTGCCGACCAGAATAAAAAGCAATGCCCCTCCAAACTAAACCATTCCCTTCTCTTCCATATACTTATCAATTAACCTCTTAAACGCCACCAAACTTGGCGCATCTACAACAGCTGCAGGCAGGGCATATATATAATATATATAAATGACTTGGAAGAGGGGGTAAGTGGAGTGATCAGCAAGTTTGCAGACGATACAAAGATGGCTGGACTTGCGGATAGTGAGGAGCATTGTCAGGCGATGCAGCAGGACATAGATAGGCTGGTAGCTTGGGCAGACAGATGGCAGATGGAATTCAATCCTGATAAATGTGAGGTGATGCATTTTGGGAGAAAGAATGTAGAGGGGAGGTATATGATAAAGGGTAGACCTATTAAGAGTATAGAAACGCAGAGGGACCTGGGGGTGCAGGTGAACAAGTCTCTGAAGGTGGCAGAGCAAGTGGAGAAGGTTGTGAAGAAAGCATATAGTATGTTAGCCTTTATAGGAAGGGGTATAGAGTACAAGAGCTGGCCTTTAATGCTGCAGTTGTATAAATGTTGGTTAGACCTCATTTGGAATACTGGTATGGAAAGTCTGAGTTATGAGGAGAGGTTACGGAAATTGGGGCTGTTTTCCTTAAAAAGATGTAGACTTAGAGGAGATCTAATAGAGGTGTACAAGATTATAGAACATAGAACATAGAACAAGAACAATACAGCACAGAACAGGCCCTTCGGCCTTCGATGTTGTGCCGACCAAAATAAAAAGCAATGCCCCTCCAAACTAAACCATTCCCTTCTCTTCCATATACTTATCAATTAACCTCTTAAACGCCACCAAACTTGGCGCATCTACAACAGCTGCAGGCAGGGCATTCCACTCCCTAATCACTCTTTGAGTAAAGAACCTACCTCTGATATCCGTCCTATAACTCATACCCCTTAATTTAAAGCTGTGTCCCCTCGTGCTAGCTTTCTCCATCCTAGGAAAAAGGCTATCACTGTCCACCCTATCTAAACCTCTAATCATCTTATATGCTTCAATAAGATCCCCTCTTAGCCGCCTCCTTTCTAACGAAAACAACCTCAAATCCTTCAACCTCTCTTCATAGGACCTGCCCTCCATACCAGGCAACATCCTGGTAAACCTCCTCTGTACCCTCTCCAATGCCTCCACATCTTTCTTATAATGTGGCGACCAGAACTGCACACAATACTCCAAGTGCGGCCGCACTAGAGTTTTGTACAGTTGCAACATGATGCTGCGGCTCCTAAATTCAATCCCCCTACCAATAAAAGCTAAGACTCCATATGCCTTCTTAACAACTTTATCCACTTGACTGCCTACTTTCAGGGATCTATTGACACATACACCAAGATCCTTCTGTTCCTCAACACTATTAAGAGCCCTACCATTAGCCCTATACTCTACACATTTATTGTTCCTGCCAAAGTGCATTACCTCACACTTTTCCACATTAAACTCCATTTGCCACCTCTCGGCCCAGCTCTGCAACTTGTCCAAGTCACTCTGTAAACTAAACACCCCTCTTCACTATCTACCACTCCACCAACTTTAGTATCATCTGCAAATTTACTGATCCATCCCTCAATACCCTCATCCAGATCATTTATAAAAATTACAAACAGCAGGGGCCCAAAACAGACCCCTGAGGCACACCACTCGTCACCGAACTCCACGATGAATATCTCCCATCAACCACCACCCTCTGTCTTCTATCTGCCAGCCAATTCCTAATCCAATTAGCTAAATCACCCTCTATTCCACACATCTGCATTTTCTGTAGAAGTCTTCCATGGGCCACCTTATCAAAAGCCTTACTAAAGTCCATATATACTACATCAACCGCCTTACCCCCATCCACCTCTTGGTCACTTTCTCAAAAAACTCAATGAGGTTAGTAAGGCATGACCTACCCTTCACGAAACCATGCTGACTATCCCCAATCAATTCATTTCTCTCTAAATAACTATAAATCCTATCCCTAATAATTCTCTCCAATACCTTGCCCACAACAGAAGTAAGACTCACTGGCCTATAATTCCCAGGAAGGTCTCTCTTCCCCTTCTTAACAATGGGACCACATTCGCTATCCTCCAGTCCTCCGGAACCACACCCGTAACCAACGAGGACCTGAAGATCAGAGCCAGAGGCTCTGCAATCTCCTCTCTTGCCTCCCAGAGAATCCTAGGGTAAATCCCGTCCGGCCCAGGGGACTTATCCAACTTCAAACCCTCGAGAATTTCTAACACATCCTCCCTATCTACTACAATACTTCCCAATTTGCAACCCTGTACCTCAGTGTTCTCCATAGCTACATTTCCAGCACTCTGCGTGAATACCGAAGAGAAATATTTATTCAGTGCCTCACCAATCTCTTCAGGCTCCACGCACAACTTCCCACTGCTGTCTATGACTGGCCCTAATCTTGCCCTAACCAATCTTCTATTCTTAACATATCGAAAGAAAGCTTTAGGATTCTCCTTAATCCTATCAGCCAACATCTTCTCGTGTCCCCTCTTAGCTCTCCTCAATTCACTTTTTACCTCCTTCCTGGCTAATCTATAGCTATCCATTGCACTATCTGAGCCTTCAAGCCTCATCCTGACATAAGCCTCCTTTTTCTTCTTAACCAGCAAATCAACTTTTTTCGTACACCAAGGCTCTCTTACTCGTCCATTTCCTCCCTGCCTGACAGGGACATACTTATCAAGGACTCGCAGCAGCTGCTCCTTGAATAAGCACCACATTCCAGATGTTCCCAGTCCCTGTAGTTTCCTAGTCCAATCTATGCACCCTAATTCTCTCCTGATGGCCTCATAATTACCCTTCCCCCAGCTATAACTGCTGCCTCCAGCTTCATGCCTATCCCTGTCCATCACTAAGGTGAACGTAAGGGTATAGATAAACAGGGTTAAGCTTTTTCCTAGGATGGACTCAAATAGCACGAGGGGTCACGGGCTTAGGGTGAGGGGGTTAAGGTATAATTTGGATGCTCGAGGGAATTTTTTCACACAGAGGGTGGTGGGGGTATGGAATGCGCTGTCAAGTGGTGGAGGCAGTTACTCTGGAGATATTTAAGAGATACTTAGATGGGCACATGAACAGAATGGGAATGGAGAGGTATAGAAAACTGATTTAAAATGGGGATCATGAGCCTTGGGAGTCCCTGGGAAGTGTGTAAATAGTCGATGATATTGATGTACTTGTTTTTATCCTACTTTGGTTCACCTTGTTGTCTAACACGGGGCATACACGCGATTGGTCATGAGAGGGCTGCTCTTGGATTTTTTTCGAGAGTATCCTAGTGTTTCACGTCGTTAGTGTACGCTTGACCTGGAACATTTGATGGGCAACACGACAGCTCAGTGACTATCGCTGTGCTGCGCAGATACATGGATTTGGACCTGTGTCTGTGGGAGTTTGCACATTCTCCCCGTGCTTGTTTGGGTTTTCTCCGGGTGCTCCGGTTTCCTCCCACATCCCAAAGATGTGCTCTTAGGCTAATTGGCAGAACAAATTCTCCCTAAATTGTCTCAAATTTGGTTCTAATGCATAGATCTATAAACATAGACAGGGATCGCGGGTAGAAGTGGGGACATCAAGGTGGGTGGCATGGGCTCCTTGGGCCGAAGGGCCTGTTTCCAATGCTGTTTTGTTTTTCATTCTTTGTTCTTTATCTTACTGAAGTCCATGTAGATGACATCCACTGTCTTCCCTTTGTCCACTTTCCTCGTAAGCTCTTTGAAAAAAATAATACATTAGTTAATCATGATATTCCATACAGTAAGTAATGTTGACTCTCTAATAAGTTTCTGTGTATCCAAATATTTGTAGACTCTATCGCTTAGCCCTTCTAGTCATAATGAAGGGATATGTTTATGGTAATTTACCTACTACTGGCATCAAACTTACAAGTGTAGAATTTCCATATTACTTTCTGAGCCTTTTTTTTAAGCAACTGAACACCATGTGCTATCCTCCAATCATCTGGCACCTCACTCGTAGATACTGTCATTTTAAATATATCTGCCAGGGTCCCTGCAATTTCAACACTTGTCTCCTTCAAGGTCCAAGGGAATACCCTGTCCAGTCCTGGGGTTTTTCTACTCTGATTTGCCTCAAGACACAAACACCTCCTCCCCTTTAATCTGCGTAATTTCCATGACCTCCCTACTTGTTGGCCTTATTTCCGTAGATTCCATGCCACTTTCCTTAGTAAATACGGATGCAAAAAATAAATCACTTAATATCTCCCCCATTTATTTTGGTTCCATGCCACTCTGATCTTCAAGAGGACCAATTTTATCCCTTACTATCCTTTTGATCTCAGTATACCTATATAATCTGTTTGGATTATCCTTCATCTTGACTGCCAAAGAAACCTCATGTCTTCTTTTATCCTTCCTGATTTCCTTAAGTACTTTCTTGTCCCTTTTACTGCTCAAGTATCATATTGTTGCCTATACATGTCATACATTTCTCTCTTCTTCTTTATCAGAGTTGCAATATCTCTTGAGAACCAAGGTTCCTTATTTCTATTTACTTTGCCTTTAATTCTGACTGGAACATACAAACTCTGCACTCTCAAAATTTCTCCTTTGAAGGCCTCCCATTTACCAATCACATCTTTGCCAGAGAACAGCCTGTTCCAATCCACACTTTTTAGGTCCTTTCTCATCTTTTCAAATTTGGCCTTTTTTCCAGTTTAGAAACTCAACCCGAGGACCAGATCTATCTTTATCCATGATCAAGTTGAAATAAATGGTGTTATGATTACTGGAACCAAAGTGTTCCCCTGCACACACTTCCATCATTTGCCCTAACTAATCTCATAATAGGAGACCTAATATTGCATCCCCTCTAGTTGGCACCTCTATATATTGGTTTGGAAATTTTTCCTGAGTACATTTTACAAACTTCACCCTGTCTAGGTCAGTAACTGTATCGGAGTCCAAATTTGTATGTGGAAAATTAAAATCTCCTGTTATCACAAATTTATGTTTCCGGCAGTTGTCTGCTATCTCTCTGCTGATTTGCTCCTCCAATTCTCACTGACTATTGGGTGGCCTGTAATACAACCCTATTAATTGATTACACAATATTTTTTCTGCAGTAAGATTACACAATATTTGTTATGCAATATTAAAAACACTATTTTGATTACATAACATTCTTTACAAAATATTGATTACTCAGCTTTAATTGCGCAGTATTGACTACACAGTACTGGTTACACTGTACTGCAACAATTTATTACACAATTTAGATTAAATAAATATTGAATACACAAATATTAATTACGCAGTATCGAATACGCATTATCGAATACGCACTATCGAATACGCACTATCGAATACACGGTGTTGATTTCACAGTATAGACTACACAATATTGATAACACAGAATGGATTACATAATATTAGTTACAAAATATTGATGATACAACACTGATTCACAGAATTGATTGTACAATATCACTTACATAGTATTGATTACACATATAGATCACAAAATATTGATTAGACAATATTGATTACACGTCATTGATTAGACAATATTGATTACGCAATACTAATTGCACATTATTGATTACACAGTATTAATAACACAATAATAATTATATAGTATTGGATATATAGTGTTGATAACACAATATTGATTACACAGTATTGTTCACACCATATTGATTGCACAGAATTGGTTACACAGTATTTATGACACAGATTGGAATACACAGTATAGATTACACAATATTGATTACACCGTATTGATTAGGCAACATTGATTACACAACACTGACACACACACACACACACAGACTCTGACAGATACACACACATAAGAACATAAGAAATAAGAGCATGAGTAGGGTATCTAGCCCCTCAAGTCTGCCCCACCATTCAATAAGATCATGGCTGAACTGAAATGGATCAGTTCCACTACCCGTCTGCTCCCTATAATCCTTAATTCCCTTATCGATCAGAAATCTATCTACCCGTAACTTAAACATATTCAACGAGGTAGCCTCCACTGTTTCAATGGGCAGAGAATTCCAGATGTTCATTACCCTCTGACAGAAGAAGTTCCTCCTCAACTCTGTTCTAAATTGCCTCCCCGTACTTATTTTGAGGCTGTGCCCTCTAGTTCCGATTTGATTTCTAAGTGGAAAGAATCTCTCTATCTCTATCCTATCTATCCCATTCATTATCTTATATGTCTCTATAAGATCACTCCTCAGCCTTCTAAACTCTAATGAGTACAAGCTCACAGACACTGACAGACACACACACTGACAGAAAGACACACACAGAGGCTGTAACAGACACATGCGCATGCACACACACACGCGCGCGCACACACACACACACGCGCACACACACAAACACGTGCAGACAAGCGCGCGTGCGCGCACACATGCGCACACACACAACGCACACAACACGCACGCACACACACACACGCGCACACACACAAACACGTGCAGACAAGCGCACACACGCGCGCGCACACACACAAACACGTGCAGACAAGCGCGCGTGCACATACGCACGTGCACACATGCACGCGCGCACATGCACACACATACACGCGCGCACACACATACACACGCGCGCACACACGCGCGCACACACACGCGCGCGCGCACACACACACACACACACGCGCGCGCGCACGCACACACACACGCGCGCGCGCACGCACACACACACACACATACACGCGCACCACACACACACACACACACACACAGACACTGTGTAACATAAACAGGGCCTAATTTTATGGCTGATAAAATTGGATATCCTGAATTAAATAATTGGACGTATTAAAAATCAAAGGCAGTCAAACCCTCAGGCAGGACAGTTGTACAATTCACAAACCTGACTGTGGCTGACTCATCAACCTCCTATCAAAAGTTGTTGCACCCTACTAGTACTTAGCAGGAGATCATTGCATCCCATTGAAATACATCAGCCTATTGTTAGAAGCCCAGATAGGGCCAGACTTGCGGTCACCGGGAGTTCCTACAGTTGGTTTAATCTGATAACAGGTCACATGTAAGCAGCAGCATGGAAATGGACACCTGGGGGCGGACCCTGGTGTCCTGTCAGGCAAACATCAAGAAACCCACTGGGTATTGGAACCCCCTCCTGTGACTTCATTGGCCGGAAGCCAGAGAAGTTTCTGGAAAGGCAAGCAGGCAGGGGATAAAGGAACACATTATCAGACACCGGGAGTGAAGACTTGAAAAAGGAGGTGGCCCTTGACCATTTGAAAGACTGACCAGAGAAGGAAGTGTGAGAAACGCCGCTCACAGTCAAATAATTTAGTCGAGTCAAGTTCCGAAGGAGCAAGGTATTTTATTTAATGTTCTTGCAAGACCGGTTATCTGAAAGTTGGGCACACCCTAGTACATGTATTATGGTTATTTATGCAAAAAGTTTACAGATTTCATCCCTTCTCCTTCTCATGATTGGTTTGAGTGCCTCTCTTGCTCCTCCAATCCCACTCTCTCTCCTAAACTCCTCCCCTGTTTACATTTCCCCTTACTCTCTTTGTAGCGACCCTCTCTCCCTGTTTATTTTTCCCTTATTTGGCCACTCTAGTTCTTGTTCCCTGAGTATCGCTGACCACTTTGGTTTTTGGCTCCTTGTTATTTTTCCTCCTTGTCCTATTGTCCTGTGCTTAGATATAACATCCTGTGAGGATTTCTCATCTGCTGAGCTAAGCATATGTTTAGTTCAAAAACATATTTTTTTTGCAACTTAACATTTTAGGTACCTTCCTTCTTTGGAAGCAACAAATTGTCCTTCCTCTCAGAAGGAAGAAGCTGCCATCGAGACTCACCATCATGATGCCAGATGTGTTTGTCTTTTGTCCATCTTGCAAGTAAGGGTGCCGGGGTAAAACATTGGAATAAGTAAACAGATCAAAACCATCAGAAATTTCAAAATTACAACTGACAGACACACACACACACACACTGACTCTCTCTCTCACACACACACACACACACACACTGACTCTCTCTCACACACACACACACACACTGACTCTCTCTCACACACACACACACACACACA
>JAGIQG010000349.1:0-36376 GCA_024679065.1 Sphyrna mokarran | reverse complement strand
AAATTGCCTCTTAGTGTCCCAAATGTGTAAGACAGATGGATTGGCCATGATAAATTGCCCCTTAGAGTCCCAAATATGCAAAACAGATGGATTGGCCATGATAAATTGCCCCTTGGAGTCCCAAATGTGTAAGACAGATGGATTGGCCATGATAAATTGCCCCTTAGTGTCCCAAATGTGTAAGACAGATGGATTGGCCATGATAAATTGCCCCTGAGTGTCCCGAATGTGTAAGACAGATGGATTGGCCATGATAAATTGCCCCTTAGTGTCCCAAACATGTAAGACAGAGGGATTCGCCATGATAAATTGCCCCTTAGTGTCCCAAATGTCTAAGACTGACAGATTGGCCATGATAACTTGTCAGTTAGTGTCCTGAATGTGTAAGACAGACGGATTGGCCATGATAAATTGCCCCTTAGTGTCCCAACTGTGTAAGACAGATGGATTGGCCATGATAAATTGCCCCTTAGTGTCCCAAATGTGTAAGACAGATGGATTGGCCGTGGTAAAATGCCCCTTAGTGTCCCAAATGTGTAAGACAGATGGGTTGGCCTTGGAAAATTGCCTCTCAGTGTCCCAAATGTGTAAGACAGATGGATTGGCAATGATAAATTGCCCCTTAATGTCCCAAATGTGTAAGACAGATGGAATGGCGATGATAAATTGCCGCTGAATGTCCCAAATGTTTAAGACAGATGTATTGCCCATGATAAATTGCCTCTTAGTGTCCCAAATGGGTAAGGCGGATGGATTGGCCATGATAAATTGCCCCTTAGAGTCCCAAATATGCAAAACAGATGGATTGGCCATGATAAATTGCCCCTGGGGGTCCCAAATGTGTTAGACAGACGGATTGGCCATGATAAATTGTAATTTAGTGTCCCAAATGTCTAAGACAGATGGATTGGCCATGATAAATTGCCCCTGAGTGTCCCGAATGTGTAAGACAGATGGATTGGCCATGATAAATTGCCCCTTAGTGTCCCAAATGTCTAAGACAGACAGATTGGCCATGATAAATTGCAATTTAGTGTCCCAAATGTCTAAGACAGATGGATTGGCCATGATAAATTGCCCCTTAGTGTCCCAAACGTGTAAGACAGAGGGATAAGCCATGATAAATTGCCCCTTAGTGTCCCAAATGTCTAAGACAGACAGATTGGCCATGATAAATTGCCACTTAGTGTCCGAATGTGTAAGACAGACGGATTGGCCATGATAAATTGCACCCTTAGTGTCCCAAATGTGTAAGACAGATGGATTGGCCATGATAAATGCCCCTTAGTGTCCAAATGTGTAAGACAGATGGATTGGCCGTGGTAAATTGACCCTTAGTGTCCCAAATGTGTAAGTCAGATTTATTGCCCATGGTAAATTTCCTCTAAGTGTCCCAAATGTGTAATCCCAGATGGATTGGCCTTGATAAATTGCCCCTTAGTAACACAAATGTGTAAGGCAGATGGATTCGCCATGGTAAATTGCGACATTGTATCCCAAATGTGTAAGACAGATGGATTGGCCATGATAAATTGCCCCTTGGAGTCCCAAATGTGCAAGACAGATGGATTGGCCATCATAAATTGCCACTTAGTGTCCCAAATGGGTAAGACGGATGTATTGGCCATAATAAATTGCCCCTTCGTGTCCAAATGTGTAAGACAGATGGATTGGCCGTGGTAAGTTGCCTCTAAGAGTCCCAAATGTGTAATCCCAGATGGATTGGCCATGATAAATTGCCCCTTAGTGTCCCAAATGTGAAAGAAAAATGGATTGGCCATGGTAAATTGCCCTTTAGTGTCCCAAAGGTGTAGGACAGATGGATTGGCAATGGTAAATTGCCCTTTAGTGTCCCAAAGGTTTAAGACAGATGGATTGGCCATGGTAAATTGCCACATAGTGTTCCAAATGTGTAAGACTAATCGATTGGCCATGATAAATTGCCCCTTAGTGTCCCAAAAGAGTAAGAGAGATGGATTGGCCATGATAAATTGCCCCTTAGTGTCCTAAATGTATAAGACAGATGGACTGGCCATGATAAATAGCCCCTTGGTGTCCCAAATGTGTAAGACAGATGGATTGGCCATGATAAATTGCCCCTTAGTGTCCCAAATGTGTAAGACAGATGGATTGGCCATGATAAATTGCCCTTAGTGTCCCAAATGTGTAAGACGATGTATTGGCCATGATAAATTGCCCCTTAGTGTCCAAATGTGTAAGACAGATGGATTGGCCATGGTAATGCCTCTTAGTGTCCCAAATGTGTAAGACAGATGGATTGGCCATGATAAATTGCCCCTTAGTGTCCCAAATGTGTAAGGCAGATGGATTGGCCATACAAATTGCCACTTAGTGTCCCAAATGTGTAAGACAGATGGATTGGCCATGATAAATTGCCCCTTAGTGTCCCAAATGTGTAAGACAGATGGATTGGCCATGATAAATTGCCCCTTAGAGTCCCAAATATGCAAAACAGATGGATTGGCCATGATAAATTGCCCCTGGGTGTCCCAAAGTGTAAGACAGACGGATTGGCCATGATAAATTGCAATTTAGTGTCCCAAATGTCTAAGACAGATGGATTGGCCATGATAAATTGCCCCTGAGTGTCCCGAATGTGTAAGACAGATGGATTGGCCATGATAAATTGCCCCTTAGTGTCCCAAACGTGTAAGACAGAGGGATTCGCCATGATAAATTGCCCCTTAGTGTCCCAAATGTCTAAGACAGACAGATTGGCCATGATAAATTGCCACTTAGTGTCCTGAATGTGTAAGACAGACGGATTGGCCATGATAAATTGCCCCTTAGTGTCCCAAATGTGTAAGACAGATGGATTGGCCATGATAAATTGCCCCTTAGTGTCCCAAATGTGTAAGACAGATGGATTGGCCATGGTAAATTGCCCCTTAGTGTCCCAAATGTGTAAGACAGATTGGTTGCCATGATAAATTGCCCCTTAGTGTCCCAAATGTGTAAGACAGATGGATTGGCCATGATAAATTGCCCCTTAGTGTCCCAAATGTGTAAGACAGATGGATTGGCCATGATAAATTGCCACTTAGTGTCCCAAATGTGTAAGACAGATGGATTGGCCATGATAAATTGCCCCTTAGTGTCCCAAATGTGTAAGACAGATGGATTGGCCATGATAAATTGCCCCTTAGTGTCCCAAATGTGTAAGACAGATGGATTGGCCATGATAAATTGCCCCTTAGTGTCCCAAATGTGTAAGACAGATGGATTGGCCATGATAAATTGCCCCTTAGTGTCCCAAATGTGTAAGACAGATGGATTGGCCATGATAAATTGCCCCTTAGTGTCCCAAATGTGTAAGACAGATGGATTGGCCATGATAAATTGCCCCTTAGTGTCCCAAATGTGTAAGACAGATGGATTGGCCATGGTAAATTGCCACTTAGAGTCCCAAATGTGTAACCCAGATGGATTGGCCATGATAAATTGCCCCTTAGTATCCCAAATGTGTAAGACAGATGGATTGGCCATGATAAATTGCCCCTTAGTGTCCCAAATGTGTAAGACAGATGGATTGGCCATGATAAATTGCCCCTTAGTGTCCCAAATGTGTAAGACAGATGGATTGGCCATGATAAATTGCCCCTTAGTGTCCCAAATGTGTAAGACAGATGGATTGGCCATGATAAATTGCCCCTTAGTGTCCCAAATGTGTAAGACAGATGGATTGGCCATGGTAAATTGCCCCTTAGTGTCCCAAATGTGTAAGACAGATGGATTGGCCATGATAAATTGCCCCTTAAGTCCAATGTGTAAGACAGATGGATTGGCCAATGATAAATTGCCCCTTAGTGTCCCAAATGTGTAAGACAGATGGAATGGCAGATAAATTGCCGCTGAATGTCCCAAATGTTTAAGACAGATGTTGGCCATGAAAATTGCCTCTTAGTGTCCCAAATGTGTAAGACAGATGGATTGGCCATGATAAATTGCCCCTTAGAGTCCCAAATATGTAAGACAGATGGATTGGCCATGATAAATTGCCCCTTAGTGTCCCAAATGTGTAAGACAGATGGATTGGCCATGATAAATTGCCACTTAGTGTCCCAAATGTGTAAGACAGATGGATTGGCCATGATAAATTGCCCCTTAGTGTCCCAAATGTGTAAGACAGATGGATTGGCCATGGTAAATTGCCCCTTAGTGTCCCAAATGTGTAAGACAGATGGATTGGCCATGGTAAATTGCCCCTTAGTGTCCCAAATGTGTAAGACAGATGGATTGGCCATGGTAAATTGCCCCTTAGTGTCCCAAATGTGTAAGACAGATGGATTGGCCATGATAAATTGCCCCTTAGTGTCCCAAATGTGTAAGACAGATGGATTGGCCATGGTAAATTGCCCCTTAGTGTCCCAAATGTGTAAGACAGATGGATTGGCCATGGTAAATTGCCTCTTAGAGTCCCAAATGTGTAACACAGATGGATTGGCCATGATAAATTGCCCCTTAGTGACACAAATGTGTAAGACAGATGGATTGGCCATGATAAATTGCCCCTTAGTGTCCCAAATGTGTAAGACAGATGGATTGGCCATGATAAATTGCCCCTTAGTGTCCCAAATGTGTAAGACAGATGGATTGGCCATGATAAATTGCCCCTTAGTGTCCCAAATGTGTAAGACAGATGGATTGGCCATGATAAATTGCCCCTTAGTGTCCCAAATGTGTAAGACAGATGGATTGGCCATGATAAATTGCCGCTTAATGTCCCAAATGTTTAAGACAGATGTATTGCCCATGATAAATTGCCTCTTAGTGTCCCAAATGTGTAAGACAGATGGATTGGCCATGATAAATTGCCCCTTAGTGTCCCAAATGTGTAAGACAGATGGATTGGCCATGATAAATTGCCCCTTAGTGTCCCAAATGTGTAAGACAGATGGATTGGCCATGATAAATTGCCACTTAGTGTCCCAAATGTGTAAGACAGATGGATTGGCCATGATAAATTGCCCCTTAGTGTCCCAAATGTGTAAGACAGATGGATTGGCCATGATAAATTGCCCCTTAGTGTCCCAAATGTGTAAGACAGATGGATTGGCCATGATAAATTGCCCCTTAGTGTCCCAAATGTGTAAGACAGATGGATTGGCCATGATAAATTGCCCCTTAGTGTCCCAAATGTGTAAGACAGATGGATTGGCCATGATAAATTGCCCCTTAGTGTCCCAAATGTGTAAGACAGATGGATTGGCCATGATAAATTGCCCCTTAGTGTCCCAAATGTGTAAGACAGATGGATTGGCCATGGTAAATTGCCCCTTAGTGTCCCAAATGTGTAAGACAGATGGATTGGCCATGGTAAATTGCCTCTTAGTGTCCCAAATGTGTAAGACAGATGGATTGGCAATGATAAATTGCCCCTTAATGTCCCAAATGTGTAAGACAGATGGAATGGCGATGATAAATTGCCGCTGAATGTCCCAAATGTTTAAGACAGATGTATTGCCCATGATAAATTGCCTCTTAGTGTCCCAAATGGGTAAGACGGATGGATTGGCCATGATAAATTGCCCCTTAGAGTCCCAAATATGCAAAACAGATGGATTGGCCATGATAAATTGCCCCTGGGTGTCCCAAATGTGTAAGACAGACGGATTGGCCATGATAAATTGCAATTTAGTGTCCCAAATGTCTAAGACAGATGGATTGGCCATGATAAATTGCCCCTGAGTGTCCCGAATGTGTAAGACAGATGGATTGGCCATGATAAATTGCCCCTTAGTGTCCCAAACGTGTAAGACAGAGGGATTCGCCATGATAAATTGCCCCTTAGTGTCCCAAATGTCTAAGACAGACAGATTGGCCATGATAAATTGCCACTTAGTGTCCTGAATGTGTAAGACAGACGGATTGGCCATGATAAATTGCCCCTTAGTGTCCCAAATGTGTAAGACAGATGGATTGGCCATGATAAATTGCCCCTTAGTGTCCAAATGTGTAAGACAGATGGATTGGCCGTGGTAAATTGCCCCTTAGTGTCCCAAATGTGTAAGTCAGATGGATTGCCCATGGTAAATTGCCTCTAAGAGTCCCAAATGTGTAATCCCAGATGGATTGGCCATGATAAATTGCCCCTTAGTAACACAAATGTGTAAGGCAGATGGATTCGCCATGGTAAATTGCGACTTTGTATCCCAAATGTGTAAGACAGATGGATTGGCCATGATAAATTGCCCCTTAGAGTCCCAAATGTGCAAAACAGATGGATTGGCCATGATAAATTGCCCCTTAGTGTCCCAAATGTGTAAGACAGATGGATTGGCCATGGTAAATTGCCCCTTCGTGTCCAAATGTGTAAGACAGATGGATTGGCCATGATAAATTGCCCCTTAGTGTCCCAAATGTGAAAGACAAATGGATTGGCCATGGTAAATTGCCCCTTAGTGTCCCAAAGGTGTAGGACAGATGGATTGGCAATGGTAAATTGCCCTTTAGTGTCCCAAAGGTGTAAGACAGATGGATTGGCCATGGTAAATTGCCACATAGTGTTCCAAAAGTGTAAGACGGATCGATTGGCCATGATAAATTGCCCCTTAGTGTCCCAAATGAGTAAGAGAGATGGATTGGCAATGATAAATTGCCCCTTAGTGTCCTAAATGTATAAGACAGATGGACTGGCCATGATAAATAGCCCCTTGGTGTCCGAAATGTGTAAGACAGATGGATTGGCCATGATAAATTGCCTCTTAGTGTCCCAAATGTGTAAGACAGATGGATTGGCCATGATAAATTGCCACTTAGTGTCCCAAATGTGTAAGACAGATGGATTGGCCATGATAAATTGCCCCTTAGTGTCCAAATGTGTAAGACAGATGGATTGGCCATGGTAAATTGCCTCTAAGAGTCCCAAATGTGTAATCCCAGATGGATTGGCCATGATAAATTGCCCCTTAGTGTCCCAAATGTGTAAGACAGATGGATTGGCCATGGTAAATTGCCCCTTAGTGTCCCAAATGTGTAAGACAGATGGATTGGCCATGATAAATTGCCCCTTAGTGTCCCAAATGTGTAAGACAGATGGATTGGCCATGATAAATTGCCACTTAGTGTCCCAAATGTGTAAGACAGATGGATTGGCCATGATAAATTGCCCCTTAGTGTCCAAATGTGTAAGACAGATGGATTGGCCATGGTAAATTGCCTCTTAGTGTCCCAAATGTGTAACACAGATGGATTGGCCATGATAAATTGCCCCTTAGTGTCCCAAATGTGTAAGACAGATGGATTGGCCATGATAAATTGCCACTTAGTGTCCCAAATGTGTAAGACAGATGGATTGGCCATGGTAAATTGCCACTTAGTGTCCCAAATGTGTAAGACAGATGGATTGGCCATGATAAATTGCCCCTTAGTGTCCCAAATGTGTAAGACAGATGGATTGGCCATGATAAATTGCCCCTTAGTGTCCCAAATGTGTAAGACAGATGGATTGGCCATGGTAAATTGCGACTTAGTATCCCAAATGTGTAAGACAGATGGATTGGCCATGATAAATTGCCCCTTAGATTCCCAAATGCGTAAGACATATGCATTGGCCATGATAAATAGCCACTTATTGTTCCAAAGGTGTAAGACAGATGGATTGGCCATGATAAATTGCCCCTTACTCTCGCAAATGTGTAAGACAGTTGGATTGGCCATGGTAAATTGCCCCTTAGTGACCCAAATGTGCAAGACAGATGGATTGGCCATGGTAAATTGCCACTTAGTGTCCCAAATGTGTAAGACAGATGGATTGGCCATGGTAAATTGCCACTTGGTGTCCCAAATGTGTACGACAGATGGATTGGTAATGATAAATTTCCCCTTAGCGTCCCAAATGTGTAAGACAGATGGATTGGCAATGATAAATTGCCCCTTAGTGTCCCAAATGTCTAAGACAGATATTTCGGCCATGGTA
The DNA here is from genome assembly GCA_024679065.1 of Sphyrna mokarran. Lineage (NCBI taxonomy): Eukaryota > Metazoa > Chordata > Chondrichthyes > Carcharhiniformes > Carcharhinidae > Sphyrna > Sphyrna mokarran. The sequence goes on along the minus strand of JAGIQG010000349.1, from coordinate 28,437 downwards.
AATTGCCCCTTAGCATCCCACGTGTGTAAGACAGATGGATTGGCCATGATAAATTGCCCCTTAGTGTCCCAAATGTGTAAGACAGACGGATTGCCATGATAAATTCCCACTTAGTGTACCAAATGTCTAAGACAGATGTATTGGCCATGATAAATTGCCCCTTAGTGTCCCAAATGTGTAAGACAGATGGATTGGCCATGATAAATTGCCCCTTAGTGTCCCAAATGTGTAAGACAGATGGATTGGCCATGATAAATTGCCCTTAGTGTCCCAAATGTGTAAGACAGATGGATTGGCCATGATAAATTGCCCCTTAGTGTCCCAAATGTGTAAGACAGATGGATTGGCCATGATAAATTGCCCCTTAGTGTCCCAAATGTGTAAGACAGATGGATTGGCCATGATAAATTGCCCCTTAGTGTCCCAAATGTGTAAGACAGATGGATTGGCCATGATAAATTGCCACTTAGTGTCCCAAATGTGTAAGACAGATGGATTGGCCATGATAAATTGCCCCTTAGTGTCCCAAATGTGTAAGACAGATGGATTGGCCATGATAAATTGCCCCTTAGTGTCCCAAATGTGTAAGACAGATGGATTGGCCATGATAAATTGCCCCTTAGTGTCCCAAATGTGTAAGACAGATGGATTGGCCATGATAAATTGCCCCTTAGTGTCCCAAATGTGTAAGACAGATGGATTGGCCATGGTAAATTGCCCCTTAGAGTCCCAAATGTGTAAGACGGATGGATTGGCCATGATAAATTGCCCCTTACTGTCCCAAATGTGTAAGACAGATGGATTGGCCATGGTAAAATGCCACTGAGTGTCCCAAATGTGTAAGACAGATGGATTGGCCATGATAAATTGCCATTTAGTGTCCCAAATGTGTAAGACAGATGGATTGGCCATGGTAAATTGCCCCTTAATGTCAAAAGATGTAAGACAGATGGATTGGCCATGGTAAATTGCCCCTTAGTGTCCCAAATGTGTAAGACAGATGGATTGGCCATGATAAATTGCCCCTTAGTGTCCCAAATGTGTAAGACAGATGGATTGGCCATGATAAATTGCCCCTTAGTGTCCCAAATGTGTAATCCAGATGGATTGGCCATGATAAATTGCCCCTTAGTATCCCAAATGTGTAAGACAGATGGATTGGCCATGATAAATTGCCCCTTAGTGTCCCAAATGTGTAAGACAGATGGATTGGCCATGATAAATTGCCCCTTAGTGTCCCAAATGTGTAAGACAGATGGATTGGCCATGATAAATTGCCCCTTAGTGTCCCAAATGTGTAAGACAGATGGATTGGCCATGATAAATTGCCCCTTAGTGTCCCAAATGTGTAAGACAGATGGATTGGCCATGATAAATTGCCCCTTAGTGTCCCAAATGTGTAAGACAGATGGATTGGCCATGATAAATTGCCCCTTAGTGTCCCAAATGTGTAAGACAGATGGATTGGCCATGATAAATTGCCCTTACAAATGTGTCGATATGCATGTAATGCCCCTTAGGTCCCAAATGTGTAAGACAGATGGATTGGCCATGATAAATGCCCCTTAGTGTCCCAAATGTCTAAGACAGATGGATTGGCCATGATAAATTGCCCCTTAGTGTCCCAAATGTGTAAGACAGATGGATTGGCCATGATAAATTGCCCCTTAGTGTCCCAAATGTGTAAGACAGATGGATTGGCCATGATAAATTGCCCCTTAGTGTCCCAAATGTGTAAGACAGATGGATTGGCCATGATAAATTGCCCCTTAGTGTCCCAAATGTGTAAGACAGATGGATTGGCCATGATAAATTGCCCCTTAGTGTCCCAAATGTGTAAGACAGATGGATTGGCCATGATAAATTGCCCCTTAGTGTCCCAAATGTGTAAGACAGATGGATTGGCCATGGTAAATTGCCACTTAGTGTCCCAAATGTGTAACACAGATGGATTGGCCATGATAAATTGCCCCTTAGTATCCCAAATGTGTAAGACAGATGGATTGGCCATATCAAATTGCCCCTTAGTGTCCCAAATGTGTAAGACAGATGGATTGGCCATGATAAATTGCCACTTAGTGTCCCAAATGTGTAAGACAGATGGATTGGCCATGATAAATTGCCCCTTAGTGTCCCAAATGTGTAAGACAGATGGATTGGCCATGATAAATTGCCCCTTAGTGTCCCAAATGTGTAAGACAGATGGATTGGCCATGATAAATTGCCCCTTAGTGTCCCAAATGTGTAAGACAGATGGATTGGCCATGGTAAATTGCCCCTTAGTGTCCCAAATGTGTAAGACAGATGGATTGGCCATGATAAATTGCCCCTTAGTGTCCCAAATGTGTAAGACAGATGGATTGGCAATGATAAATTGCCCCTTAATGTCCCAAATGTGTAAGACAGATGGAATGGCGATGATAAATTGCCGCTGAATGTCCCAAATGTTTAAGACAGATGTATTGCCCATGATAAATTGCGTCTTAGTGTCCCAAATGGGTAAGACGGATGGATTGGCCATGATAAATTGCCCCTTAGAGTCCCAAATATGCAAAACAGATGGATTGACCATGATAAATTGCCCCTGGGTGTCCCAAATGTGTAAGACAGACGGATTGGCCATGATAAATTGCAATATAGTGTCCCAAATGTCTAAGACAGATGGAATGGCCATGATAAATTGCCCCTTACTATCGCAAATGTGTAAGACAGTTGGATTGGCCATGGTAAATTCCCCCTTATTGTCCCAAATCTGCAAGACAGATGGATTGGCCATGGTAAATTGCCCCTTAGTGTCCCAAATGTGTAAGACAGATGGATTGGCCATGGTAAATAGCCTCTTAGTGTCCCAAATGTGTAAGACAGATGGATTGGCAATGGTAAATTGCCTCTCAGTGTCCCAAATGGGTAAGACGGATGGATTGGCCGTGGTAAATTGCCCCTTAGTGTCCCAAATGTGTAAGTCAGATGGATTGCCCATGGTAAATTGCCTCCAAGAGTCCCAAATGTGTAATCCCAGATGGATTGGCCATGATAAATTGCCCCTTAGTCACACAAATGTGTAAGGCAGATGGATTGGCCATAACAAATTGCCCCTCAGTGTCCCAAATGTGTCAGACAGATGGATTGGCCATGGTAAATTGCAACTTTGTATCCGAAATGTGTAAGGCAGATGGATTGGCCATGATAAATTGCCTCTTAGTGTCCCAAATGTGAAACTCAGATGGATTGCCCATGGTAAATTGCCTCTAAGAGTCCCAAATGTGTAATCCCAGATGGATTGGCCCTGATAAATTGCCCCTTAGTAACACAATTGTGTAAGGCAGATGGATTGGCCATAATAAATTTCCCCTTCGTGTACCAAATGTCGAAGACTGATGTATTGGCCATGATAAATTGCCCCTTAGTGTCCCAAATGTGTAAGACAGATGGATTGGCCATGGTAAATAGCCTCTTAGTGTCCCAAATGTGTAAGACAGATGGATTGGCCATCACAAATTGCCCCTTAGTGTCCCACATGTGTAAGACAGATCGATTCGCCATGGTAAATTGCCTCTTTGTATCCCAAATGTGTAAGACAGACGGATTGGCAATGACAAATTGCCCCTTAGTGTCCCAAATGTTGTAAGACAGATGGATTGGCAATGATAAATTGCCCCTTAATGTCCCAAATGTGTAAGACAGATGGAATGGCGATGATAAATTGCCGCTGAATGTCCCAAATGTTTAAGACAGATGTATTGCCCATGATAAATTGCCTCTTAGTGTCCCAAATGGGTAAGACGGATGGATTGGCCATGATAAATTGCCCCTTAGAGTCCCAAATATGCAAAACAGATGGATTGGCCATGATAAATTGCCCCTGGATGTCCCAAATGTGTAAGACAGACGGATTGGCCATGATAAATTGCAATTTAGTGTCCCAAATGTCTAAGACAGATGGATTGGCCATGATAAATTGCCCCTGAGTGTCCCGAATGTGTAAGACAGATGGATTGGCCATGATAAATTGCCCCTTAGTGTCCCAAACGTGTAAGACAGAGGGATTCGCCATGATAAATTGCCCCTTAGTGTCCCAAATGTCTAAGACAGACAGATTGGCCATGATAAATTGTCACTTAGTGTCCTGAATGTGTAAGACAGACGGATTGGCCATGATAAATTGCCCCTTAGTGTCCCAAATGTGTAAGACAGATGGATTGGCCATGATAAATTGCCCCTTAGTGTCCCAAATGTGTAAGACAGATGGATTGGCCGTGGTAAAATGCCCCTTAGTGTCCCAAATGTGTAAGACAGATGGGTTGGCCTTGGAAAATTGCCTCTCAGTGTCCCAAATGTGTAAGACAGATGGATTGGCAATGATAAATTGCCCCTTAATGTCCCAAATGTGTAAGACAGATGGAATGGCGATGATAAATTGCCGCTGAATGTCCCAAATGTTTAAGACAGATGTATTGCCCATGATAAATTGCCTCTTAGTGTCCCAAATGGGTAAGGCGGATGGATTGGCCATGATAAATTGCCCCTTAGAGTCCCAAATATGCAAAACAGATGGATTGGCCATGATAAATTGCCCCTGGGGGTCCCAAATGTGTTAGACAGACGGATTGGCCATGATAAATTGCAATTTAGTGTCCCAAATGTCTAAGACAGATGGATTGGCCATGATAAATTGCCCCTGAGTGTCCCGAATGTGTAAGACAGATGGATTGGCCATGATAAATTGCCCCTTAGTGTCCCAAATGTCTAAGACAGACAGATTGGCCATGATAAATTGCAATTTAGTGTCCCAAATGTCTAAGACAGATGGATTGGCCATGATAAATTGCCCCTTAGTGTCCCAAACGTGTAAGACAGAGGGATTTGCCATGATAAATTGCCCCTTAGTGTCCCAAATGTCTAAGACAGACAGATTGGCCATGATAAATTGCCACTTAGTGTCCAGAATGTGTAAGACAGACGGATTGGCCATGATAAATTGCCCCTTAGTGTCCCAAATGTGTAAGACAGATGGATTGGCCATGATAAATTGCCCCTTAGTGTCCAAATGTGTAAGACAGATGGATTGGCCGTGTAAATTGCCCCTTAGTGTCCCAAATGTGTAAGTCAGATGGATTGCCCAGGTAAATTGCCTCTAAGAGTCCCAAATGTGTAAGCCAGATGGATTGGCCATGATAAATTGCCCCTTAGTGTCCCAAATGTGTAAGACAGATGGATTGGCCATGGTAAATTGCGACTTTGTATCCCAAATGTGTAAGACAGATGGATTGGCCATGATAAATTGCCCCTTAGAGTCCCAAATGTGCAAAACAGATGGATTGGCCATGATAAATTGCCACTTAGTGTCCCAAATGGGTAAGACAGATGTATTGGCCATGATAAATTGCCCCTTCATGTCCAAATGTGTAAGACAGATGGATTGGCCATGGTAAATTGCGACTTTGTATCCGAAATGTGTAAGATAGATGGATTGGCAATGATAAATTGCCCCTTAATGTCCCAAATGTGTAAGACAGATGGAATGGCAATGATAAATTGCCGCTGAATGTCCCAAATGTTTAAGACAGATGTATTGCCCATGATAAATTGCCTCTTAGTGTCCCAAATGTGTAAGACAGCTGGATTGGACATGATAAATTGCCTCTCAGTGTCCCAAATGGGTAAGACGGATGGATTGGCCGTGGTAAATTGCCCCTTAGTGTCCCAAATGTGTAAGTCAGATGGATTGCCCATGGTAAATTGCCTCCAAGAGTCCCAAATGTGTAATCCCAGATGGATTGGCCATGATAAATTGCCCCTTAGTCACACAAATGTGTAAGGCAGATGGATTGGCCATAACAAATTGCCCCTCAGTGTCCCAAATGTGTCAGACAGATGGATTGGCCATGGTAAATTGCAACTTTGTATCCGAAATGTGTAAGGCAGATGGATTGGCCATGATAAATTGCCTCTTAGTGTCCCAAATGTGAAACTCAGATGGATTGCCCATGGTAAATTGCCTCTAAGAGTCCCAAATGTGTAATCCCAGATGGATTGGCCCTGATAAATTGCCCCTTAGTAACACAATTGTGTAAGGCAGATGGATTGGCAATAATAAATTTCCCCTTCGTGTACCAAACGTCGAAGACTGATGTATGGGCCATGATAAATTGCCCCTTAGTGTTCCAAATGTGTAAGACAGATGGATTGGCCATGGTAAATTGCCCCTTTGTCACACAAATGTGTAAGGCAGATGGATTGGCCATAACAAATTGCCCCTCAGTGTCCCAAATGTGTCAGACAGATGGATTGGCCATGGTAAATTGCGACTTTGTATCCGAAATGTGTAAGGCAGATGGATTGGCCATGATAAATTGCCTCTTAGTGTCCCAAATGTGTAACTCAGATGGATTGCCCATGGTAAATTGCCTCTAAGAGTCCCAAATGTGTAATCCCAGATGGATTGGCCCTGATAAATTGCCCCTTAGTAACACAATTGTGTAAGGCAGATGGATTGGCCATAATAAATTTCCCCTTAGTGTACCAAATGTCGAAGACTGATGTATTGGCCATGATAAATTGCCCCTTAGTGTCCCAAATGTGTAAGACAGATGGATTGGCCATGATAAATTGCCCCTTAGTGTCCCAAATGTGTAAGACAGATGGATTGGCCATGGTAAATAGCCTCTTAGTGTCCCAAATGTGTAAGACAGATGGATTGGCCATCACAAATTGCCCCTTAGTGTCCCACATGTGTAAGACAGATGGATTGGCCATGGTAAATTGCCTCTTTGTATCCCAAATGTGTAAGACAGATGGATTGGCAATGACAAATTGCCCCTTAGTGTCCCAAATGTGTAAGACAGATGGATTGGCAATGATAAATTGCCCCTTAATGTCCCAAATGTGTAAGACAGATGGAATGGCGATGATAAATTGCCGCTGAATGTCCCAAATGTTTAAGACAGATGTATTGCCCATGATAAATTGCCTCTTAGTGTCCCAAATGGGTAAGACAGATGGATTGGCCATGATAAATTGCCCCTTAGTGTCCCAAATGTGTAAGACAGATGGATTGGCCATGATAAATTGCCCCTTAGTGTCCCAAATGTGTAAGACAGATGGATTGGCCATGATAAATTGCCACTTAGTGTCCCAAATGTGTAAGACAGATGGATTGGCCATGATAAATTGCCCCTTAGTGTCCCAAACGTGTAAGACAGAGGGATTCGCCATGATAAATTGCCCCTTAGTGTCCCAAATGTCTAAGACAGACAGATTGGCCATGATAAATTGCCACTTAGTGTCCTGAATGTGTAAGACAGACGGATTGGCCATGATAAATTGCCCCTTAGTGTCCCAAATGTGTAAGACAGATGGATTGGCCATGATAAATTGCCCCTTAGTGTCCCAAATGTGTAAGACAGATGGATTGGCCGTGGTAAATTGCCCCTTAGTGTCCCAAATGTGTAAGACAGATGGGTTGGCCTTGGTAAATTGCCTCTTAGTGTCCCAAATGTGTAAGACAGATGGATTGGCAATGATAAATTGCCCCTTAATGTCCCAAATGTGTAAGACAGATGGAATGGCGATGATAAATTGCCGCTGAATGTCCCAAATGTTTAAGACAGATGTATTGCCCATGATAAATTGCCTCTTAGTGTCCCAAATGGGTAAGACGGATGGATTGGCCATGATAAATTGCCCCTTAGAGTCCCAAATATGCAAAACAGATGGATTGGCCATGATAAATTGCCCCTGGGTGTCCCAAATGTGTAAGACAGACGGATTGGCCATGATAAATTGAAATTTAATGTCCCAAATGTCTAAGACAGATGGATTGGCCATGATAAATTGCCCTGAGTGTCGCGAATGTGTAAGACAGATGGATTGGCCATGATAAATTGCCCCTTAGTGTCCCAAATGTGTAAGACAGACAGATTGGCCATGATAAATTGCAATTTAGTGTCCCAAATGTCTAAGACAGATGGATTGGCCATGATAAATTGCCCCTTAGTGTCCCAAACGTGTAAGACAGAGGATAAGCCATGATAAATTGCCCCTTAGTGTCCCAAATGTCTAAGACAGACAGATTGGCCATGATAAATTGCCACTTAGTGTCCTGAATGTGTAAGACAGACGGATTGGCCATGATAAATTGCACCCTTAGTGTCCCAAATGTGTAAGACAGATGGATTGGCCATGATAAATTGCCCCTTAGTGTCCAAATGTGTAAGACAGATGGATTGGCCGTGGTAAATTGACCCTTAGTGTCCCAAATGTGTAAGTCAGATTTATTGCCCATGGTAAATTTCCTCTAAGTGTCCCAAATGTGTAATCCCAGATGGATTGGCCTTGATAAATTGCCCCTTAGTAACACAAATGTGTAAGGCAGATGGATTCGCCATGGTAAATTGCGACATTGTATCCCAAATGTGTAAGACAGATGGATTGGCCATGATAAATTGCCCCTTGGAGTCCCAAATGTGCAAAACAGATGGATTGGCCATCATAAATTGCCACTTAGTGTCCCAAATGGGTAAGACGGATGTATTGGCCATAATAAATTGCCCCTTCGTGTCCAAATGTGTAAGACAGATGGATTGGCCGTGGTAAGTTGCCTCTAAGAGTCCCAAATGTGTAATCCCAGATGGATTGGCCATGATAAATTGCCCCTTAGTGTCCCAAATGTGTAAGACAGACGGATTGTCCATGATAAATTCCCACTTAGTGTACTAAATGTCTAAGACTGATGTATTGGCCATGATAAATTGCTCCTTAGTGTCCCAAATGTGTAAGACAGATGGATTGGCCATGATAAATTGCCCCTTAGTGTCCCAAATGTGTAAGACAGATGGATTGGCCATGATAAATTGCCCCTTAGTGTCCCAAATGTGTAAGATAGATGGATTGGCCATGATAAATTGCCCCTTAGCATCCCAAATGTGTAAGACAGATGGATTGGCCATGATAAATTGCCCCTTGATCCCAAATGTGTTAGACAGATGGATTGGCCATGATAAATTGCCCCTTAGTGTCCCAGATGTGTAAGACAGGCGGATTGGCCATGATAAATTGCAATTTAGTGTCCAAAATGTCTAAGACAGATGGATTGGCCATGATAAATTGCCCCTTAGTGTCCCAAACGTGTAAGACAGATGGATTCGCCATGATAAATTGCCCCTTAGTGTCCCAAATGTGTAAGACAGATGGAGTGTCCATGATAAATTGCCCCTTAGTGTCCCAAATGTGTAAGGCAGATGGATTGGCCATAATAAATTGCCCCTTAGTGTCCCAAATGTGTCAGATAGGTGGATTGGCCGTGGTAAATTGCCCCTTAGATTCCCAAATGTGTAAAACGCATGGATTGGCCATGATAAATAGCCCCTTACTGTACCAAATGTGTAAGACAGATGGATTGGCCATGGCAAAATGCCACTGAGTGTCCGAAATGTGTAAGACAGATGGATTGGCCATGTTAAATTGCCATTTAGTGTCCCAAATGTGAAAGACAGATGGATTGGCCATGGTAAATAGCCCCTTAATGTCAAAAGATGTAGGACAGATGGATTGGCCATGGTAAATTGCCCATTAGTGTCCCAAAGGTGTAAGACAGATGGATTGGCCATGGTAAATTGTCCCTTAGTGTCCCAAATGTGTAAGACAGATGGATTGGCCATGATAAATTGCCCCTTAGTGTCCCAAATGTGTAATCCGAGATAGATTGGCCATGATAAATTGCCCCTTAGTGTCACAAATGTGTAAGGGAGATGGATTGGCCATGATAAATTGCCCCTTAGTGTCCCAAATGTGAAAGACAGATGGATTGGCCATGGTAAATTGCCACTTAGAGTCCCAAATGTGTAAGACAGATGGATTGGCCATGATAAATTGCCCCTTAGTGTCCCAAATGTGTAAGACAGATGGATTGGCCATGATAAATTGCCCCTTAGTGTCCCAAATGTGTAAGACAGATGGATTGGCCATGATAAATTGCCCCTTAGTGTCCCAAATGTGTAAGACAGACGGATTGGCCATGATAAATTGCCACTTAGTGTCCCAAATGTGTAAGACAGATGGATTGGCCATGATAAATTGCCCCTTAGTGTCCCAAATGTGTAAGACAGATGGATTGGCCATGATAAATTGCCCCTTAGTGTCCCAAATGTGTAAGACAGATGGATTGGCCATGATAAATTGCCCCTTAGTGTCCCAAATGTGTAAGACAGATGGATTGGCCATGATAAATTGCCCCTTAGTGTCCCAAATGTGTAAGACAGATGGATTGGCCATGATAAATTGCCCCTTAGTGTCCCAAATGTGTAAGACAGATGGATTGGCCATGATAAATTGCCACTTAGTGTCCCAAATGTGTAAGACAGATGGATTGGCCATGATAAATTGCCCCTTAGTGTCCCAAATGTGTAACACAGATGGATTGGCCATGATAAATTGCCCCTTAGTGTCCCAAATGTGTAAGACAGATGGATTGGCCATGATAAATTGCCCCTTAGTGTCCCAAATGTGTAAGACAGATGGATTGGCCATGATAAATTGCCCCTTAGTGTCCCAAATGTGTAAGACAGATGGATTGGCCATGATAAATTGCCCCTTAGTGTCCCAAATGTGTAAGACAGATGGATTGGCCATGATAAATTGCCCCTTAGTGTCCCAAATGTGTAAGACAGATGGATTGGCCATGGTAAATTGCCACTAAGAGTCCCAAATGTGTAATCCCAGATGGATTGGCCATGATAAATTGCCCCTTAGTAACACAAATGTGTAAGGCAGATGGATTGGCCATATCAAATTGCCCCTTAGAGTCCCAAATGTGTAAGACAGATGGATTGGCCATGATAAATTGCCACTTAGTGTCCCAAATGTGTAAGACAGATGGATTGGCAATGATAAATTGCCCCTTAGTGTCCCAAATGTGTAAGACAGATGGATTGGCCATGATAAATTGCCCCTTAGTGTCCCAAATGTGTAAGACAGATGGATTGGCCATGATAAATTGCCCCTTAGTGTCCCAAATGTGTAAGACAGATGGATTGGCCATGGTAAATTGCCCCTTAGTGTCCCAAATGTGTAAGACAGATGGATTGGCCATGATAAATTGCCCCTTAGTGTCCCAAATGTGTAAGACAGATGGATTGGCCATGATAAATTGCCCCTTAGTGTCCCAAATGTGTAAGACAGATGGAATGGCGATGATAAATTGCCGCTGAATGTCCCAAATGTTTAAGACAGATGGATTGCCCATGATAAATTGCCTCTTAGTGTCCCAAATGGGTAAGACGGATGGATTGGCCATGATATTGCCCCTTAGAGTCCCAAATGTGCAAAACAGATGGATTGGCCATGATAAATTGCCCCTTAGTGTCCCAAATGTGTAAGACAGATGGATTGGCCATGATAAATTGCCACTTAGTGTCCCAAATGTGTAAGACAGATGGATTGGCCATGATAAATTGCCCCTTAGTATCCCAAATGTGTAAGACAGATGGATTGGCCATGGTAAATTGCCCCTTATTGTCCCAAATGTGTAAGACAGATGGATTGGCCATGGTAAATTGCCCCTTAGTGTCCCAAATGTGTAAGACAGATGGATTGGCCATGGTAAATTGCCTCTTAGTGTCCCAAATGTGTAAGACAGATGGATTGGCCATGATAAATTGCCTCTTAGTGTCCCAAATGTGTAAGACAGATGGATTGGCCATGGTAAATTGCCCCTTAGTGTCCCAAATGTGTAAGTCAGATGGATTGCCCATGGTAAATTGCCTCTAAGAGTCCCAAATGTGTAATCCCAGATGGATTGGCCATGATAAATTGCCCCTTAGTCACACAAATGTGTAAGGCAGATGGATTGGCCATAACAAATTGCCCCTTAGTGTCCCAAATGTGTAAGACAGATGGATTGGCCATGGTAAATTGCCACTTTGTATCCCAAATGTGTAAGACAGATGGATTGGCCATGATAAATTGCCTCTTAGTGTCCCAAATGTGTAACTCAGATGGATTGCCCATGGTAAATTGCCTCTAAGAGTCCCAAATGTGTAATCCCAGATGGATTGGCCATGATAAATTGCCCCTTAGTAACACAAATGTGTAAGGCAGATGGATTGGCCATAATAAATTTCCCCTTCGTGTCCCAAATGTCGAAGACTGATGTATTGGCCATGATAAATTGCCCCTTAGTGTCCCAAATGTGTAAGACAGATGGATTGGCCATGGTAAATTGCCCCTTTGTCACACAAATGTGTAAGGCAGATGGATTGGCCATAACAAATTGCCCCTTAGTGTCCCAAATGTGTCAGACAGATGGATTGGCCATGGTAAATTGCGACTTTGTATCCGAAATGTGTAAGGCAGATGGATTGGCCATGATAAATTGCCTCTTAGTGTCCCAAATGTGTAACTCAGATGGATTGCCCATGGTAAATTGCCTCTAAGAGTCCCAAATGTGTAATCCCAGATGGATTGGCCCTGATAAATTGCCCCTTAGTAACACAATTGTGTAAGGCAGATGGATTGGCCATAATAAATTTCCCCTTAGTGTACCAAATGTCGAAGACTGATGTATTGGCCATGATAAATTGCCCCTTAGTGTCCCAAATGTGTAAGACAGATGGATTGGCCATGATAAATTGCCCCTTAGTGTCCCAAATGTGTAAGACAGATGGATTGGCCATGGTAAATAGCCTCTTAGTGTCCCAAATGTGTAAGACAGATGGATTGGCCATCACAAATTGCCCCTTAGTGTCCCACATGTGTAAGACAGATGGATTCGCCATGGTAAATTGCCTCTTTGTATCCCAAATGTGTAAGACAGATGGATTGGCAATGACAAATTGCCCCTTAGTGTCCCAAATGTGTAAGACAGATGGATTGGCAATGATAAATTGCCCCTTAGTGTCCCAAATGTGTAAGACAGATGGAATGGCGATGATAAATTGCCGCTGAATGTCCCAAATGTTTAATTCAGATGTATTGCCCATGATAAATTGCCTCTTAGTGTCCCAAATGGGTAAGACAGATGGATTGGCCATGATAAATTGCCCTGAGTGTCGCGAATGTGTAAGACAGATGGATTGGCCATGATAAATTGCCCCTTAGTGTCCCAAATGTGTAAGACAGACGGATTGGCCATGATAAATTGCAATTTAGTGTCCCAAATGTCTAAGACAGATGGATTGGCCATGATAAATTGCCCCTTAGTGTCCCAAACGTGTAAGACAGAGGGATTCGCCATGATAAATTGCCCCTTAGTGTCCCAACTGTCTAAGACAGACAGATTGGCCATGATAAATTGTCAGTTAGTGTCCTGAATGTGTAAGACAGACGGATTGGCCATGATAAATTGCCCCTTAGTGTCCCAACTGTGTAAGACAGATGGATTGGCCATGATAAATTGCCCCTTAGTGTCCCAAATGTGTAAGACAGATGGATTGGCCGTGGTAAAATGCCCCTTAGTGTCCCAAATGTGTAAGACAGATGGGTTGGCCTTGGTAAATTGCCTCTTAGTGTCCCAAATGTGTAAGACAGATGGATTGGCAATGATAAATTGCCCCTTAATGTCCCAAATGTGTAAGACAGATGGAATGGCGATGATAAATTGCCGCTGAATGTCCCAAATGTTTAAGACAGATGTATTGCCCATGATAAATTGCCTCTTAGTGTCCCAAATGGGTAAGACGGATGGATTGGCCATGATAAATTGCCCCTTAGAGTCCCAAATATGCAAAACAGATGGATTGGCCATGATAAATTGCCCCTGGGTGTCCCAAATGTGTAAGACAGACGGATTGGCCATGATAAATTGAAATTTAATGTCCCAAATGTCTAAGACAGATGGATTGGCCATGATAAATTGCCCTGAGTGTCGCGAATGTGTAAGACAGATGGATTGGCCATGATAAATTGCCCCTTAGTGTCCCAAATGTGTAAGACAGACAGATTGGCCATGATAAATTGCAATTTAGTGTCCCAAATGTCTAAGACAGATGGATTGGCCATGATAAATTGCCCCTTAGTGTCCCAAACGTGTAAGACAGAGGGATAAGCCATGATAAATTGCCCCTTAGTGTCCCAAATGTCTAAGACAGACAGATTGGCCATGATAAATTGCCACTTAGTGTCCTGAATGTGTAAGACAGACGGATTGGCCATGATAAATTGCACCCTTAGTGTCCCAAATGTGTAAGACAGATGGATTGGCCATGATAAATTGCCCCTTAGTGTCCAAATGTGTAAGACAGATGGATTGGCCGTGGTAAATTGACCCTTAGTGTCCCAAATGTGTAAGTCAGATTTATTGCCCATGGTAAATTTCCTCTAAGTGTCCCAAATGTGTAATCCCAGATGGATTGGCCTTGATAAATTGCCCCTTAGTAACACAAATGTGGAAGGCAGATGGATTCGCCATGGTAAATTGCGACATTGTATCCCAAATGTGTAAGACAGATGGATTGGCCATGATAAATTGCCCCTTGGAGTCCCAAATGTGCAAAACAGATGGATTGGCCATCATAAATTGCCACTTAGTGTCCCAAATGGGTAAGACGGATGTATTGGCCATAATAAATTGCCCCTTCGTGTCCAAATGTGTAAGACAGATGGATTGGCCGTGGTAAGTTGCCTCTAAGAGTCCCAAATGTGTAATCCCAGATGGATTGGCCATGATAAATTGCCCCTTAGTGTCCCAAATGTGTAAGACAGATGGATTGGCCATGATAAATTGCCACTTAGTGTCCCAAATGTGTAAGACAGATGGATTGGCCATGATAAATTGCCCCTTAGTGTCCCAAATGTGTAAGACAGATGGATTGGCCATGATAAATTGCCCCTTAGTGTCCCAAATGTGTAAGACAGATGGATTGGCCATGATAAATTGCCCCTTAGTGTCCCAAATGTGTAAGACAGATGATTGGCCATGATAAATGCCCTTAGTGTCCAAATGTGTAAGACAGATGGATTGGCCATGATAAATTGCCCCTTAGTCCCAAATGTGTAAGACAGATGGATTGGCCATGATAAATTGCCCCTAGTGTCCCAATGTGTAAGACAGACGGATTGGCCATGATAAATTGCAATTTAGTGTCCAAAATGTCTAAGACAGATGGATTGGCCATGATAAATTGCCCCTTAGTGTCCCAAACGTGTAAGACAGATGGATTCGCCATGATAATTTGCCCCTTAGTGTCCCAAATGTGTAAGACAGATGGAGTGTCCAGGATAAATTGCCCCTTAGTCCCAAATGTGTAAGGCAGATGGATTGGCCATAATAAATTGCCCCTAGTGTCCCAAATGTGTCAGACAGATGGATTGGCCGTGGTAAATTGCCCCTTAGATTCCCAAATGTGTAAAACGCATGGATTGGCCATGATAAATAGCCCCTTACTGTACCAAATGTGTAAGACAGATGGATTGGCCATGGCAAAATGCCACTGAGTGTCCGAAATGTGTAAGACAGATGGATTGGCCATGTCAAATTGCCATTTAGTGTCCCAAATGTGAAAGACAGATGGATTGGCCATGGTAAATAGCCCCTTAATGTCAAAAGATGTAGGACAGATGGATTGGCCATGGTAAATTGCCCATTAGTGTCCCAAAGGTGTAAGACAGATGGATTGGCCATGGTAAATTGCCCCTTAGAGTCCCAAATGTGTAAGACAGATGGATTGGCCATGATAAATTGCCCCTTAGTGTACCAAATGTGTAATCCGAGATAGATTGGCCATGATGAATTGCCCCTTAGTAACACAAATGTGTAAGGGAAATGGATTGGTCATGATAAATTGCCCCTCAGTGTCCAAAATGTGAAAGACAGATGGATTGGCCATGGTAAATTGCCACTTAGAGTCCCAAATGTGTAAGACAGATGGATTGGCCATGATAAATTGCCCCTTAGTGTCCCAAATGTGTAAGACAGATGATTGGCCATGATAAATTGCCCCTTAGCGTCCAAATGTGTAAGACAGATGGATTGGCCATGATAAATTGCCCCTTAGTGTCCCAAATGTGTAAGACAGATGGATGCCATGATAAATTGCCACTTAGTGTCCCAAATGTGTAAGACAGATGGATTGGCCATGATAAATTGCCCCTTAGTGTCCCAAATGTGTAAGACAGATGGATTGGCCATGATAAATTGCCCCTTAGTGTCCCAAATGTGTAAGACAGACGGATTGGCCATGATAAATTGCCATTTAGTGTCCCAAATGTCTAAGACAGATGGATTGGCCATGATAAATTGCCCCTTAGTGTCCCAAATGTGTAAGACAGATGGATTGGCCATGATAAATTGCCCCTTAGTGTCCCAAATGTGTAAGACAGATGGATTGGCCATGATAAATTGCCCCTTAGTGTCCCAAATGTGTAAGACAGATGGATTGGCCATGATAAATTGCCCCTTAGTGTCCCAAATGTGTAAGACAGATGGATTGGCCATGATAAATTGCCCCTTAGTGTCCCAAATGTGTAAGACAGATGGATTGGCCATGATAAATTGCCCCTTAGTGTCCCAAATGTGTAAGACAGATGGATTGGCCATGGTAAATTGCCACTAAGAGTCCCAAATGTGTAATCCCAGATGGATTGGCCATGATAAATTGCCACTTAGTAACACAAATGTGTAAGGCAGATGGATTGGCCATATCAAATTGCCCCTTAGTGTCCCAAATGTGTAAGACAGATGGATTGGCCATGATAAATTGCCACTTAGTGTCCCAAATGTGTAAGACAGATGGATTGGCCATGATAAATTGCCCCTTAGTGTCCCAAATGTGTAAGACAGATGGATTGGCCATGATAAATTGCCCCTTAGTGTCCCAAATGTGTAAGACAGATGGATTGGCCATGATAAATTGCCCCTTAGTGTCCCAAATGTGTAAGACAGATGGATTGGCCATGGTAAATTGCCCCTTAGTGTCCCAAATGTGTAAGACAGATGGATTGGCCATGATAAATTGCCCCTTAGTGTCCCAAATGTGTAAGACAGATGGATTGGCCATGATAAATTGCCCCTTAGTGTCCCAAATGTGTAAGACAGATGGATTGGCCATGATAAATTGCCCCTTAGTGTCCCAAATGTTTAAGACAGATGGATTGGCCATGATAAATTGCCTCTTAGTGTCCCAAATGTGTAAGACAGATGGATTGGCCATGATAATTGCCCCTTAGTGTCCCAAATGTGTAAGACAGATGGATTGGCCATGATAAATTGCCCCTTAGTGTCCCAAATGTGTAAGACAGATGGATTGGCCATGATAAATTGCCACTTAGTGTCCCAAATGTGTAAGACAGATGGATTGGCCATGATAAATTGCCCCTTAGTGTCCCAAATGTGTAAGACAGATGGATTGGCCATGGTAAATTGCCCCTTATTGTCCCAAATGTGTAAGACAGATGGATTGGCCATGATAAATTGCCCCTTAGTGTCCCAAATGTGTAAGACAGATGGATTGGCCATGATAAATTGCCTCTTAGTGTCCCAAATGTGTAAGACAGATGGATTGGCCATGATAAATTGCCCCTTAGTGTCCCAAATGTGTAAGACAGATGGATTGGCCGTGGTAAATTGCCCCTTAGTGTCCCAAATGTGTAAGTCAGATGGATTGCCCATGGTAAATTGCCTCTAAGAGTCCCAAATGTGTAATCCCAGATGGATTGGCCATGATAAATTGCCCCTTAGTCACACAAATGTGTAAGGCAGATGGATTGGCCATAACAAATTGCCCCTTAGTGTCCCAAATGTGTCAGACAGATGGATTGGCCATGGTAAATTGCGACTTTGTATCCGAAATGTGTAAGGCAGATGGATTGGCCATGATAAATTGCCTCTTAGTGTCCCAAATGTGTAACTCAGATGGATTGCCCATGGTAAATTGCCTCTAAGAGTCCCAAATGTGTAATCCCAGATGGATTGGCCCTGATAAATTGCCCCTTAGTAACACAATTGTGTAAGGCAGATGGATTGGCCATAATAAATTTCCCCTTAGTGTACCAAATGTCGAAGACTGATGTATTGGCCATGATAAATTGCCCCTTAGTGTCCCAAATGTGTAAGACAGATGGATTGGCCATGATAAATTGCCCCTTAGTGTCCCAAATGAGTAAGACAGATGGATTGGCCATGGTAAATAGCCTCTTAGTGTCCCAAATGTGTAAGACAGATGGATTGGCCATCACAAATTGCCCCTTAGTGTCCCACATGTGTAAGACAGATGGATTGGCCATGGTAAATTGCCTCTTTGTATCCCAAATGTGTAAGACAGATGGATTGGCAATGACAAATTGCCTCTTAGTGTCCCAAATGTGTAAGACAGATGGATTGGCCATGATAAATTGCCCCTTAGTGTCCCAAATGTGTAAGACAGATGGATTGGCCATGATAAATTGCCCCTTAGTGTCCCAAATGTGTAAGACAGATGGATTGGCCATGATAAATTGCCTCTTAGTGTCCCAAATGTGTAAGACAGATGGATTGGCCATGATAAATTGCCCCTTAGTGTCCCAAATGTGTAAGACAGATGGATTGGCCATGATAAATTGCCCCTGGGTGTCCCAAATGTGTAAGACAGACGGATTGGCCATGATAAATTGCCACTTAGTGTCCCAAATGTCTAAGACAGATGGATTGGCCATGATAAATTGCCCCTTAGTGTCCCAAATGTGTAAGACAGATGGATTGGCCATGATAAATTGCCCCTTAGTGTCCCAAATGTGTAAGACAGAGGGATTGGCCATGATAAATTGCCCCTTAGTGTCCCAAATGTCTAAGACAGACGGATTGGCCATGATAAATTGCCACTTAGTGTCCTGAATGTGTAAGACAGATGGATTGGCCATGATAAATTGCCCCTTAGTGTCCCAAATGTGTAAGACAGATGGATTGGCCATGATAAATTGCCCCTTAGTGTCCCAAATGTGTAAGACAGATGGATTGGCCATGGTAAATTGCCCCTTAGTGTCCCAAATGTGTAAGACAGATGGATTGGCCATGGTAAATTGCCTCTTAGTGTCCCAAATGTGTAAGACAGATGGATTGGCAATGATAAATTGCCCCTTAATGTCCCAAATGTGTAAGACAGATGGAATGGCGATGATAAATTGCCGCTGAATGTCCCAAATGTTTAAGACAGATGTATTGCCCATGATAAATTGCCTCTTAGTGTCCCAAATGGGTAAGACGGATGGATTGGCCATGATAAATTGCCCCTTAGAGTCCCAAATATGCAAAACAGATGGATTGGCCATGATAAATTGCCCCTGGGTGTCCCAAATGTGTAAGACAGACGGATTGGCCATGATAAATTGCAATTTAGTGTCCCAAATGTGTAAGACAGATGGATTGGCCATGATAAATTGCCCCTGAGTGTCCCGAATGTGTAAGACAGATGGATTGGCCATGATAAATTGCCCCTTAGTGTCCCAAATGTGTAAGACAGACGGATTGGCCATGATAAATTGCCACTTAGTGTCCCAAATGTGTAAGACAGATGGATTGGCCATGATAAATTGCCCCTTAGTGTCCCAAATGTGTAAGACAGATGGATTGGCCATGATAAATTGCCCCTTAGTGTCCCAAATGTGTAAGACAGATGGATTGGCCATGATAAATTGCCACTTAGTGTCCCAAATGTGTAAGACAGATGGATTGGCCATGATAAATTGCCCCTTAGTGTCCCAAATGTGTAAGACAGATGGATTGGCCATGATAAATTGCCCCTTAGTGTCCAAATGTGTAAGACAGATGGATTGGCCATGGTAAATTGCCCCTTAGTGTCCCAAATGTGTAAGACAGATGGATTGGCCATGGTAAATTGCCTCTTAGTGTCCCAAATGTGTAATCCAGATGGATTGGCCATGATAAATTGCCCCTTAGTGACACAAATGTGTAAGACAGATGGATTGGCCATGGTAAATTGCCACTTTGTATCCCAAATGTGTAAGACAGATGGATTGGCCATGATAAATTGCCCTTAGAGTCCCAAATGTGTAAGACAGATGGATTGGCCATGATAAATTGCCACTTAGTGTTCCAAATGTGTTAGACAGATGGATTGGCCATGATAAATTGCCCCTTCATGTCCAAATGTGTAAGACAGATGGATTGGCCATGGTAAATTGCGACTTTGTATCCGAAATGTGTAAGATAGATGGATTGGCAATGATAAATTGCCCCTTAATGTCCCAAATGTGTAAGACAGATGGAATGGCGATGATAAATTGCCGCTGAATGTCCCAAATGTTTAAGACAGATGTATTGCCCATGATAAATTGCCTCTTAGTGTCCCAAATGTGTAAGACAGCTGGATTGGACATGATAAATTGCCTCTCAGTGTCCCAAATGGGTAAGACGGATGGATTGGCCATGGTAAATTGCCCCTTAGTGTCCCAAATGTGTAAGTCAGATGGATTGCCCATGGTAAATTGCCTCCAAGAGTCCCAAATGTGTAATCCCAGATGGATTGGCCATGATAAATTGCCCCTTAGTCACACAAATGTGTAAGGCAGATGGATTGGCCATAACAATTGCCCCTCAGTGTCCCAAATGTGTCAGACAGATGGATTGGCCATGGTAAATTGCAACTTGTATCCGAAATGTGTAAGCAGATGGATTGGCCATGATAAATTGCCTCTTAGTGTCCCAAATGTGAAACTCAGATGGATTGCCCATGGTAAATTGCCTCTAAGAGTCCCAAATGTGTAATCCCAGATGGATTGGCCCTGATAAATTGCCCCTTAGTAACACAATTGTGTAAGGCAGATGGATTGGCCATAATAAATTCCCTCGGTACCAAACGTCGAAGACTGATGTATTGGCCATGATAAATTGCCCCTTAGTGTTCCAAATGTGTAAGACAGATGGATTTGCCATGATAAATTGCCCCTTAGTGTCCCAAATGTGTAAGACAGATGGATTGGCCATGGTAAATTGCCCCTTTGTCACACAAATGTGTAAGGCAGATGGATTGGCCATAACAAATTGCCCCTTAGTGTCCCAAATGTGTCAGACAGATGGATTGGCCATGGTAAATTGCGACTTTGTATCCGAAATGTGTAAGGCAGATGGATTGGCCATGATAAATTGCCTCTTAGTGTCCCAAATGTGTAACTCAGATGGATTGCCCATGGTAAATTGCCTCTAAGAGTCCCAAATGTGTAATCCCAGATGGATTGGCCCTGATAAATTGCCCCTTAGTAACACAATTGTGTAAGGCAGATGGATTGGCCATAATAAATTTCCCCTTAGTGTACCAAATGTCGAAGACTGATGTATTGGCCATGATAAATTGCCCCTTAGTGTCCCAAATGTGTAAGACAGATGGATTGGCCATGATAAATTGCCCCTTAGTGTCCCAAATGTGTAAGACAGATGGATTGGCCATGGTAAATAGCCTCTTAGTGTCCCAAATGTGTAAGACAGATGGATTGGCCATCACAAATTGCCCCTTAGTGTCCCACATGTGTAAGACAGATGGATTGGCCATGGTAAATTGCCTCTTTGTATCCCAAATGTGTAAGACAGATGGATTGGCAATGACAAATTGCCCCTTAGTGTCCCAAATGTGTAAGACAGATGGATTGGCCATGGTAAATTGCCCCTTAGTGTCCCAAATGTGTAAGACAGATGGATTGGCCATGGTAAATTGCCCCTTAGTGTCCCAAATGTGTAAGACAGATGGATTGGCCATGGTAAATTGCCACTTAGTGTCCCAAATGTGTAAGACAGATGGATTGGCCATGATAAATTGCCCCTTAGTGTCCCAAATGTGTAAGACAGATGGATTGGCCATGATAAATTGCCCCTTAGTGTCCTAAATGTATAAGACAGATGGACTGGCCATGATAAATAGCCCCTTGGTGTCCCAAATGTGTAAGACAGATGGATTGGCCATGATAAATTGCCTCTTAGTGTCCCAAATGTGTAAGACAGCTGGATTGGACATGATAAATTGCCACTTAGAGTCCCAAATGGGTAAGACGGATGTATTGGCCATGATAAATTGCCCCTTCATGTCCAAATGTGTAAGACAGATGGATTGGCCGTGGTAAATTGCCTCTAAGAGTCCCAAATGTGTAATCCCAGATGGATTGGCCATGATAAATTGCCCCTTAGTCAACAAATGTGTAAGGCAGATGGATTGGCCATAACAAATTGCCACTTAGTGTCCCAAATATGTCAGACAGATGGATTGGCCATGATAAATTGCCCCTTAGTATCCGAAATGTGTAAGACAGATGGATTGGCCATGATAAATTGCCCCTTAGTGTCCCAAATGTGTAAGACAGACGGATTGTCCATGATAAATTGCCATTTAGTGTACCAAATGTCGAAGACTGATGTATTGGCCGTGACAAATTGCCCCTGAGTGTCCCGAATGTGTAAGACAGATGGATTGGGCGTGTTAAATTGCCCCTTAGTGTCCCAAATCTGTAAGTCAGATGGATTGCCCATGGTAAATTGCCTCTAAGAGTCCCAAATGTGTAATCCCAGATGGATTGGCCTTGATAAATTGCCCCTTAGTAACACAAATGTGTAAGGCAGATGGATTGGCCATGGTAAATTGCGACATTGTATCCCAAATGTGTAAGACAGATGGATTGGCCATGATAAATTGCCCCTTGGAGTCCCAAATGTGCAAAACAGATGGATTGGCCATCATAAATTGCCACTTAGTGTCCCAAATGGGTAAGACGGATGTATTGGCCATAATAAATTGCCCCTTAGTGTCCCAAATGTGTAAGACAGATGGATTGGCCATGGTAAATTGCCTCTTAGTGTCCCAAATGTGAAGACCCAGATGGATTGGCCATGATAAATTGCCCTTAGTGTCCCAAATGTGTAAGACAGATGGATTGGCCATGGCAAATTGCCCCTTAGTGTCCCAAATGTGTAAGACAGATGGATTGACCGTGGTAAATTGCCTCTTAGTGACCCAAATGTGTAAGACAGATGGATTGGCCATGGCAAATCGCCCCTTTTTGTCCCAAATGTGTAAGACAGATGGATTGGCCATGATAAATTGCCCCTTAGTGTCCCAAATGTGTAAGACAGATGGATTGGCCATGATAAATTGCCCCTTAGTGTCCCAAATGTGTAAGACAGATGGATTGGCCATGATAAATTGCCCCTTAGTGTCCCAAATGTGTAAGACAGATGGATTGGCCATGATAAATTGCCCCTTAGTGTCCCAAATGTGTAAGACAGATGGATTGGCCATGATAAATTGCCCCTTAGTGTCCCAAATGTGTAAGACAGATGGATTGGCCATGATAAATTGCCCCTTAGTGTCCCAAATGTGTAAGACAGATGGATTGGCCATGATAAATTGCCCCTTAGTGTCCCAAATGTGTAAGATAGATGGATTGGCCATGGTAAATTGCCCCTTAGTGTCCCAAATGTGTAAGACAGATGGATTGGCCATGATAAATTGCCCCTTAGTGTCCCAAATGTGTAAGACAGATGGATTGGCCATGGTAAATTGCCCCTTAGTGTCCCAAATGTGTAAGACAGATGGATTGGCCATGTCAAATTGCCATTTAGTGTCCCAAATGTGAAAGACAGATGGATTGGCCATGGTAAATAGCCCCTTAATGTCAAAAGATGTAGGACAGATGGATTGGCCATGGTAAATTGCCCATTAGTGTCCCAAAGGTGTAAGACAGATGGATTGGCCATGGTAAATTGTCCCTTAGAGTCCCAAATGTGTAAGACAGATGGATTGGCCATGATAAATTGCCCCTTAGTGTACCAAATGTGTAATCCGAGATAGATTGGCCATGATGAATTGCCCCTTAGTAACACAAATGTGTAAGGGAAATGGATTGGTCATGATAAATTGCCCCTCAGTGTCCAAAATGTGAAAGACAGATGGATTGGCCATGGTAAATTGCCACTTAGAGTCCCAAATGTGTAAGACAGATGGATTGGCCATGACAAATTTCCCCTTAGTGTCCCAAATGTGTAAGACAGATTGATTGGCCATGATAAATTGCCCCTTAGCGTCCCAAATGTGTAAGACAGATGGATTGGCCATGATAAATGCCCCATAGTGTCCCAAATGTGTAAGACAGACGGATTGGCCATGATAAATTGCCATTTAGTGTCCCAAATGTCTAAGACAGATGGATTGGCCATGATAAATTGCCCCTTAGTGTCCCAAATGTGTAAGACAGATGGATTGGCCATGATAAATTGCCCCTTAGTGTCCCAAATGTGTAAGACAGACGGATTGGCCATGATAAATTGCACTTTAGTGTCCCAAATGTCTAAGACAGATGGATTGGCCATGATAAATTGCCCCTTAGTGTCCCAAATGTGGAATCCCAGATGGATTGGCCATGATAAATTGCCCCTTAGTGTCCCAAACGTGTAAGACAAAAGGATTCGCCATGATAAATTGCCCCTTAGTGTCCCAAATGTGTAAGACAGACGGATTGGCCATGATAAATTGCCCCTTAGTGTCCTAAATGTGTAAGACAGACGGATTGGCCATGATTAATTGCCCCTTAGTGTCCCAAATGTGTAAGACAGATGGATTGGCCATGATAAATTGCCCCTTAGTGTCCCAAATGTGTAAGACAGATGGATTGGCCATGGTAAATTGCCACTAAGAGTCCCAAATGTCTAATCCCAGTTGGATTGGCCATGATAAATTGCCACTTAGTAACACAAATGTGTAAGGCAGATGGATTGGCCATATCAAATTGCCCCTTAGAGTCCCAAATTTGTAAGACAGATGGACTGGCCATGATAAATTGCCACTAAGTGTTCCAAATGTGTAAGACAGATGGATTGGCAATGATAAATTGCCCCTTAGTGTCCCAAATGTGTACGACCGATGGATTGGCACTGATAAATTGTCCCTTAGTGTCCCAAATGTGTAAGACAGCTGGATTGGACATGATAAATTATCACTTAGTGTCCCA
Organism: Sphyrna mokarran; assembly: GCA_024679065.1. NCBI lineage: Eukaryota > Metazoa > Chordata > Chondrichthyes > Carcharhiniformes > Carcharhinidae > Sphyrna > Sphyrna mokarran. The sequence continues at coordinate 3,522 of JAGIQG010000349.1, read as the reverse complement.
AATGTGTAAGACAGATGGGTTGGCCGTGGTAAATTGCCTCTTAGTGTCCCAAATGTGTAAGACAGATGGATTGGCCATGATAAATTGCCCCTTAGTGTCCCAAATGTGTAAGACAGATGGAATGGCGATGATAAATTGCCGCTGAATGTCCCAAATGTTTAAGACAGATGTATTGCCCATGATAAATTGCCTCTTAGTGTCCCAAATGGGTAAGACGGATGGATTGGCCATGATAAATTGCCCCTTAGAGTCCCAAATATGCAAAACAGATGGATTGGCCATGATAAATTGCCCCTTAGTGTCCCAAATGTGTAAGACAGATGGATTGGCCATGATAAATTGCCCCTTAGTGTCCCAAATGTGTAAGACAGATGGATTGGCCATGGTAAATTGCCACTTAGTAACACAAATGTGTAAGGCAGATGGATTGGCCATAATAAATTGCCCCTTAGAGTCCCAAATGTGTAAGACAGATGGACTGGCCATGATAAATTGCCACTAAGTGTTCCAAATGTGTAAGACAGATGGATTGGCAATGATAAATTGCCCCTTAGTGTCCCACATGTGTACGACCGATGGATTGGCCATGATAAATTGACCCTTAGTGTTCCAAACGTGTAAGACAGATGGATTGGCACTGATAAATTGTCCCTTAGTGTCCCAAATGTGTAAGACAGATGGATTGGCAATGATAAATTGCCTCTTAGTGTCCCAAATGTCTAAGACAGATATTTTGGCCATGGTAAATTGCCCCTTAGCATCCCAAGTGTGTAAGACACATGGATTGGCCATGATAAATTGCCCCTTAGCATCCGAAATGTGTAATACAGATGGATTGGCCATGATAAATTGCCCCTTAGTGTCCCAAATGTGTAAGACAGACGGATTGTCCATGATAAATTGCCACTTAGTGTACCAAATGTCTAAGACAGATGTATTGGCCATGATAAATTGCCCCTTAGTGTCCCAAATGTGTAAGACAGATGGATTGGCCATGATAAATTGCCCCTTAGTGTCCCAAATGTGTAAGACAGATGGATTGGCCATGATAAATTGCCCCTTAGTGTCCCAAATGTGTAAGACAGATGGATTGGCCATGATAAATTGCCCCTTAGTGTCCCAAATGTGTAAGACAGATGGATTGGCCATGATAAATTGCCCCTTAGTGTCCGAAATGTGTAAGACAGATGGATTGGCCATGGTAAATTGCCACTTAGTGTCCCAAATGTGTAAGACAGATGGATTGGCCATGATAAATTGCCCCTTAGTGTCCAATTAAGACAGACGGATTGTCCATGATAAATTGCCATTTAGTGTACAAATGTCCTAAGACTGATGTATTGGCCATGAAATTGCCCCTTAGTGTCCCGAATGTGTAAGACAGATGGATTGGCGTGTTATAAATTGCCCCTTAGTGTCCAATCTGTAAGTCAGATGGATGCCATGGTAAATTGCCTCTAAGAGTCCCAAATGTGTAATCCCGATGGATTGGCCTTGATAAATTGCCCCTTAGTAACACAAATGTGTAAGGCAGATGGATTCGCCATGGTAAATTGCGACATTGTATCCCAAATGTGTAAGACAGATGGATTGGCCATGATAAATTGCCCCTTAGAGTCCCAAATGTGCAAAACAGATGGATTGGCCATGATAAATTGCCACTTAGTGTCCCAAATGGGTAAGACGGATGTATTGGCCATGATAAATTGCCCCTTCGTGTCCAAATGTGTAAGACAGATGGATTGGCCATGGTAAATTGCCTCTAAGAGTCCCAAATGTGTAATCCCAGATGGATTGGCCATGATAAATTGCCCCTTAGTCACACAAATGTGTAAGGCAGATGGATTGGCCATAACAAATTGCCACTTAGTGTCCCAAATATGTCAGACAGATGGATTGGCCATGGTAAATTGCGACTTTGTATCCGAAATGTGTAAGACAGATGGATTGGCCATGATAAATTGCCCCTTAGATTCCCAAATGCGTAAGACATATGCATTGGCCATGATAAATAGCCACTTATTGTTCCAAAGGTGTAAGACAGATGGATTGGCCATGATAAATTGCCCCTTACTCTCGCAAATGTGTAAGACAGTTGGATTGGCCATGGTAAATTGCCCCTTAGTGACCCAAATGTGCAAGACAGATGGATTGGCCATGGTAAATTGCCACTTGGTGTCCCAAATGTGTACGACAGATGGATTGGTAATGATAAATTCCCTTAGCGTCCCAAATGTGTAAGAAGATGGATTGGCAATGATAAATTGCCCCTTGGTGTCCCAAATGTCTAAGACAGATATTTCGGCCATGGTAAATTGCCCCTTAGCATCCCACGTGTGTAAGACAGATGGATTGGACATGATAAATTGCCCCTTAGTGTCCCAAATGTGTAAGACAGACGGATTGTCCATGATAAATTGCCACTTAGTGTACTAAATGTCTAAGACTGATGTATTGGCCATGATAAATTGCCCCTTAGTGTCCCAAATGTGTAAGACAGATGGATTGGCCATGATAAATTGCCCCTTAGTGTCCCAAATGTGTAGACAGATGGATTGGCCATGATAAATTGCCCCTTAGTGTCCCAAATGTGTAAGAAGATGGATTGGCCATGATAAATTGCCCCTTACCCAAATGTGTAAGACAGATGGATTGGCCATGATAAATTGCCCCTTAGCATCCCAAATGTGTAAGACAGATGGATTGGCCATGATAAATTGCCCCTTAGTGTCCCAGATGTGTAAGACAGACGGATTGGCCATGATAAATTGCAATTTAGTGTCCCAAATGTCTAAGACAGATGGATTGGCCATGATAAATTGCCCCTTAGTGTCCCAAACGTGTAAGACAGATGGATTGGCCATGATAATTTGCCCCTTAGTGTCCCAAATGTGTAAGACAGATGGAGTGTCCAGGATAAATTGCCCCTTAGTGTCCCAAATGTGTAAGGCAGATGGATTGGCCATAATAAATTGCCCCTTAGTGTCCCAAATGTGTCAGATAGGTGGATTGGCCGTGGTAAATTGCCCCTTAGATTCCCAAATGTGTAAAACGCATGGATTGGCCATGATAAATAGCCCCTTACTGTACCAAATGTGTAAGACAGATGGATTGGCCATGGCAAAATGCCACTGAGTGTCCGAAATGTGTAAGACAGATGGATTGGCCATGTCAAATTGCCATTTAGTGTCCCAAATGTGAAAGACAGATGGATTGGCCATGGTAAATAGCCCCTTAATGTCAAAAGATGTAGGACAGATGGATTGGCCATGGTAAATTGCCCATTAGTGTCCCAAAGGTGTAAGACAGATGGATTGGCCATGGTAAATTGTCCCTTAGAGTCCCAAATGTGTAAGACAGATGGATTGGCCATGATAAATTGCCCCTTAGTGTACCAAATGTGTAATCCGAGATAGATTGGCCATGATGAATTGCCCCTTAGTAACACAAATGTGTAAGGGAAATGGATTGGTCATGATAAATTGCCCCTCAGTGTCCAAAATGTGAAAGACAGATGGATTG
>JAGIQG010000348.1:15000-36442 GCA_024679065.1 Sphyrna mokarran | reverse complement strand
GTGAGAGGTGAGGGGTCAGGGTTGGTGAGAAGTGAGGGGTAGGGATGGTGAAGGGTCAGGGATAGTAAAGGGTCAGGATTGGTGGGGGGTCAGGGATGATGAGAGATGAGCAGTCATGGGGTCAGGTATAGAGAGGGGTCAAAGTTAGTGAGGGCTGAGGGGTCAAGGATGGTGAGGGGCGTGCGGTCATGGTTGGTAAGCGGTAAGGTGTCAGGGATGGTGAGGGCTGAGGGCTCAGGGTTGGTGAGGTGTGAGGCGTGGTGAGGGTAGTTGGGCCTGGGATGGTGAGGGGTCAGGAGTCAGGGATGGTGAGAGATCAGGGTTCATGAGGAGTGAGGGTCAGGGATTTGAGGGGTGAAGGGTCACGGATGGTGAGGGGTAAGTGGTCACAGATGATGCCGGGTCGAGGAGATGGATGGTGAAGGATCAGAATTGGCGAGGAAAGGTGACAGATGAGAGGTCAGGGTTGGTGAGGGATGAGTGGTGAGAGATGGTGAGAGATGAAGGGTCAGGGATGGTGAGGTGTCAATGTTGGTGAGGGCTGAGGGGTCAGGAACAGTAAGGAGCAGGAATTGTAAGGGGTGAGGGGTCAGGGATGGTAAGGATGAGGGGTAAAGGATCAGGCTTGGTGAGGGGTGAGAAGACAGGGATGGTGAAGGGTCAGGGTTTGTGAGGGGTCAGGGATGGTAAGGGCTGAGGGGTGGGAGATGGTGAGGAATTAGAGGTCAGAGATGGTAACCATTGAGGGGTGAGGGATGATGAGGTGTGAAGGGTTAGTGATGGTGAGGGGTGAGAGGTGAAGGGTGAGGGGTCAGGGTTGGTGAGTGATGGGAAGGGTGAGCAATCTGATATGCTGAGGAGTGACAGCGATGGTGAGGAGTCAGAGATGGTACGGGCTGAGGGGACAGGGATGGTGAGGATGAGGGACCTGTGATGGTGAGGGGTGACGGATTAGCGATGGTGAGGAATGAGGGGCCAGGGATGCTGAAGAGTCAGGGATGCTGAAGGGCGAGGGATGGTCAGGGATGTGGCTTCAGAGTTGGTGAGGGATGTGGGATCAAGATTGGTGAAGTGTGAGCGGTCAGTGTTGGTGAAGGGTTAGATATGATGAGGGTTGAGGGGACAGGGTTGGTGAGGGGTGAGCGGTCAGGGATGGTGAGGGGGCAGGGATGTTGAGAGGTCAGGGATCAGGGAGGTTAGGGGTCAGGGATGGTGAGGCGTCGGGATTGGTGAGGGGTGAAAGGTCAGGAATGGTGAGGGCTGAGGGGTCAGGTTTGGTGAGGGATGAAGGGTCAGTGTTGGTGACTGTTGAGTGGTGAGGGATGGTGAGTGGTCAGGGATCAGTGTGGTGAGTAGACAGGGATCGCAGGGGGGTCAGAGATGGTGAGGGGTCAAGATTGGCGAGGGGTGAGGGTTCAGGGATGGTAAGGGGTGAGGAGTCAGGGAGGTTGAGGGGTGAGGGGCGAGGGGTCAGGGATGGTGAAGGGTGAGGGATCTGGGATGGTGAAGGGTCAGGGATCAGGAATGGAGGGGGGTGAGGGATCAAGGTTGGTGAGAGGTGAGAGGTCAGGGAAGGTTTTGGGCCTCTCATCTCTCACCAACCCGGACCCTGGTGAGGAGTCAGAGATGGTGAGGGATCAGGGATTGTGAGGGGTCAGGGCTCAGGAATGGTGAGGGGTGAGGCGTTAGGTTGGTAAGGGGTGAGGGTTATTGAGGGGTGAGTGGGCAGGAACGGTGAGATGTGAGGTGTAAAGGTTGGTCAGCGGTCAGGGATGGTGATGGGTGAAGAGTCAGGAATGGTGATGGGTGAAGGGTCAGGGATGGTGATGGGTGAAGGGTCAGGGATGGTGATGGGTGAAGGGTCAGGAATGGTATGGAGAAGGGTAGGAATGGTGATGGGTGAAGGGTCAGGGATGGTGATGGGTGAAGGGTCAGGGATGGTGATGGGTGAAGGGTCAGGGATGGTGATGGGTGTAGGGTCAGGGATGGTGATGGGTGAAGGGTCAGGGATGGTGATGGGTGAAGGGTCAGGGATGGTGATGGGTGTAGGGTCAGGACTGGTGAGGGGTGAAGGGTCAGGGATGGTGATGGGTGAAGGTCAGGAATGGTGATGGGTGAAGGGTCAGGAATGGTGATGGGTGAGGGGTCAGGACTGGTGAGGGGTGAAGGGTCAGGGATGGTGATGGGTGAAGGGTCAGGAATGGTGATGGGTGAAGGGTCAGGGATGGTGATGGGTGAAGGGTCAGGAATGGTGATGGGTGAAGGGTCAGGGATGGTGATGGGTGAAGGGTCAGGGATGGTGATGGGTGAAGGGTCAGGGATGGTGATGGGTGAAGGGTCAGGGATGGTGATGGGTGAAGGGTCAGGGATGGTGATGGGTGAAGGGTCAGGGATGGTGATGGGCGAAGGGTCAGGGATGGTGATGGGCGAAGGGTCAGGGATGGTGATGGGCGAAGGGTCAGGGATGGTGATGGGCGAAGGGTCAGGGATGGTGATGGGCGAAGGGTCAGGGATGGTAATGGGTGATGGGTAAAGGGTCAGGGATGGTGATGGGTGAAGGGTCAGGGATGGTGATGGGTGAGGGGTCAGGACTGGTGAGGGGTGAAGGGTCAGGGATGGTGATGGGTGAAGGGTCAGGAATGGTGATGAGTGAAGGGTCAGGAATGGTGATGGGTGAAGGTCAGGACTGGTGATGGGTGAGGGGTCAGGACTGGTGAGGGGTGAAGGGTCAGGGATGGTGATGGGTGAAGGTCAGGAATGATGATGGGTGAAGGTCAGGAATGGTGAGGGGTGAGGTGTCAGGACTGGTGATGGGTGAGGGGTCAGGACTGGTGAGGGGTGAAGGGTCAGGGATGGTGATGGGTGAAGGGTCAGGAATAGTGATGAGTGAAGGGTCAGGGATGGTGATGGGTGCAGGGTCAGGAATGGTGATGAGTGAAGGGTCAGGGATGGTGATGGGTGAAGAGTCAGGGATGGTGATGAGTGAAGGGTCAGGAATGGTGATGGCAGGAGTGGTGATGGGTGGGGTCTGATGGGTGCAGGGTCAGGATGGTGATGGGTGAAGGGTCAGGGATGGTGATGGGTGAAGGGTCAGGAATGGTGATGGGCGAAGGGTCAGGGATGGTGATGGGCGAACGGTCAGGGATGGTGATGGGCGAAGGGTCAGGGATGGTGATGGGCGAAGGGTCAGGGATGGTAATGGGTGATGGGTAAAGGGTCAGGGATGGTGATGGGTGAAGGGTCAGGGATGGTGATGGGTGAGGGGTCAGGACTGGTGAGGGGTGAAGGGTCAGGGATGGTGATGGGTGAAGGGTCAGGAATGGTGATGAGTGAAGGGTCAGGAATGGTGATGGGTGAAGGTCAGGACTGGTGATGGGTGAGGGGTCAGGACTGGTGAGGGGTGAAGGGTCAGGGATGGTGATGGGTGAAGGTCAGGAATGATGATGGGTGAAGGTCAGGAATGGTGAGGGGTGAGGTGTCAGGACTGGTGATGGGTGAGGGGTCAGGACTGATGAGGGGTGAAGAGTCAGGGATGGTGATGGGTGAAGGGTCAGGGATGGTGATGGGTGAAGGGTCAGGAATGGTGATGAATGAGGGGTCAGGGATGGTGATGGGTGAAGGGTCAGTAATGGTGATGGATGAGGGGTCAGGGATGGTGATGGGTGAAGGGTCAGTAATGGTGATGGATGAGGGGTCAGGGATGGTGATGGGTGAAGGGTCAGTAATGGTGATGGGTGAAGGGTCAGGAATGGTGATGGGTGAAGGGTCAGGAATGGTGATGGGTGAAGGGTCAGGGATGGTGATGGGTGAAGGGTCAGGGATGGTGATGGGTGAAGGGTCAGGAATGGTGATGGGTGAAGGGTCAGGAATGGTGATGGGTGAAGGGTCAGGAATGGTGATGGGTGAAGGGTCAGGAATGGTGATGGGTGAAGGGTCAGGAATGGTGATGGGTGAAGGGTCAGGAATGGTGATGGGTGAAGGGTCAGCATTGATGACGGATCAAGGTCAGGAATGGTGAGGGTTGAGGAATAGGCTGGGTCAGGGGTGAGGGATGGTGAGGGCTGAGGGATTTGGGATGATGAGGGATGAGGGGTCGAGAATGGTGAGGGTTAAGGGGTCAGGGATGGTGTGGGGTGAGGACTCATGGATGTGAGGTGTCAGGGATCAGGTTTGGTCAGAAGTCAGGAATGCTGAGGGGTCAGGGGACGGGAATGGTGAGGGGTCTGGGATAGTGAGTGATGAGGGGACAAGGATGGTGAGGGGTGAGGTGTGAGGAATGGTGAGAGGTGAGGGCTGAAGGATGGTAAGGGGTGAGGGGTCCGGAATGGTGGTAGGTGAGGGGTCGGGGATGGTAAGGGATCAGGGGTCAGGATTGGTCAGAGTGAGGACTCAGAGTTGGTGAGAGGTCAGGAATGGTGAAGGGTGAGGGATGAGGGTTGGTGAGGTGTGAGGAGTCAGAGGTGGTAGGGGTGAGAGAGAATGCGGTGTCAGGATTGTGAGGGGTCAGGGATAGTGAGGGATCAGATATGATGAGGGTCAGGGTTCAGGTTTTGTGAGGGTCAGTATTGGTGAGGGGTGAGGAATCAGGGTGGGTGAGGGGGTGAGGGGCCAGGGTTGGTGAGGGGTGAGGGGTCAAGGTTAGTGAGGGGTCAGGGATGGTGAGGGGTGAGGAATAAAGGTAGGTGAGAGGTCAGGGATGGTGAAGGATGAACTGTCAGGGACATTGAGGGGTCAGGGTAGATGAGGGGTCAGGGTTCAGAGGTGGTGGGGGTGAAGTATGGTGAAGTGTCAGGATTGCTGAGGGGTGAGGAGTCAAGGTTGGTAAGGGGTCAAGAATCAGGGATTGTGAGGGATTAGGGATGTTGAGGAGTCAGCATTGGTGAAGGGAGGGGTCAGGCTTGGTGAGGGGTGAAGGGTGAGGGGTCAAGGTTGGCAAGGGGTTAACAGTCACGGATGCTGTGGGTTCAGGGTTGGTGAGGGTGAGGGTCTGGGTTGGAGAGGGCTGAGTGGTGAGAATGATGGGTCAGGAATGGTGAGGGGAGAATGGTGAGGGGTCAGAGATGGTGAGGGGATGGTGAGAGGTTCGGGATGATGAGGGATCAGGGAAAGTGAGGGGTGAGTGATCAGGGTTGGTAAGGAGTGAAAGGTCACAGATGGTGAGGGCTGACAGTTCAGGAATGGTGAGGGGTGAGGGGTCAGGAATGGTGAGGGGTCAGAGGTGGTGAGGGCTGAGTGGTCTGGGTTGGTGAGGGATGATGGTTCTGGGACAGTGAGGTGAATGGGATCAGGGATAGTGAGGGGTCAGAGTTAGTGAAGGATGAGGGGTCAGGAATGATGAGGGTTCAGGATTGATGAGTGGCGAGGGCTCATGGTTGGTGAGGAGTGAAGGGTGAGGGATGGTGAGGGCTGAGGGGTCACTGATGGTGAGGGATGTTGAGGTCTGAGGGGTGAGGGATGGTGAAGTGACAGAGATGATGCAGAATGAGGAGTCAAGGATGGTGAGGGGTCAGGGGTTAGGAAGGTTAGGGGCCAGGGATGCTGAGCGGTCAGTGTTGGTGAGGGGTCAGCGTTGGTGAGGGGTCAGTGTAGGTGAGGGGTCAGTGTTGGTGGGGGGGGTCAGTGTTGGTTAGGGGCCAGGGATGCTGAGCGGTCAGTGTTGGTGAGGGGTCAGTGTTGGTGAGGGGGTCAGTGTGGTTAGGGGTCAGTGTTGGTTAGGGGGTCAGTGTTGGTGAGGGGGTCAGTGTTGGTGAAGGCAGTGTGAGGGGGTCAGTGTTGGTGAAGGGTCAGTGTTGGTGAGGGGGTCAGTGTTGGTGAAGGGTCAGTGTTGGTGAGGGGGTCAGTGTTGGTTAGGGGGTCAGTGTTGGTGAGGGGTCAGTGTTGGTGAGGGAGTCAGTGTTGGTGAGGGGGTCAGTGTTGGTGAGGGGTCAGTGTTGGTGAGGGAGTCAGTGTTGGTGAGGGGGTCAGTGTTGTTGAGGGCTTAAGGTGGGTCAGGAATAGTGAGGGGTGAGTAGTTTTGGTGAGGGGTGAGGGGTCAGCAATAGTGAGGGTTGAGAGGTCAGGGATGGTGAGGATGAGGGGCCAGAGATGCTGAGGGGTGAGCAGTTTTGGTGAGGGGTGAGGGGTCAGCAATAGTGAGGGTTGAGAGGTCAGGGATGGTGAGGATGAGGGGCAGGGATGGTGAGGGGTGAGAGGTTGTAGTTGGTAATGGGTGAGGGGTCGGGTTGATGGGGTGGTGAGGGGGGTCAGGGATGGTGAGGGGTGAGGCTCAGGGTTGCTGAGGAATGAGAGGTCAAGGATAATGAGGGGTCAGGAATGGAGAGGGATCAGGACAGGTGTGGGTTCAGGAATGGTGAGGGATGAGGGATTCTGAGGGGACAGGGGTCAGGGTTGGTGAGGGGTGAGGGATCAGGGATGGTGAGGAGTGACGGGTCAGGGATGGTGAGGCATCAGGATTGGTGAGGGGTCAGGACTGGTGAAAGATGAGAGGTCAGCGTTGGTGAGGGGTCAGGGGTCAGGAATGTGAGGGCTGAGAGCTCAGAGTTGGAGAGGGTTGAGTGGTCAGGAATGGTGAGGGATGAGGGGTCAGGGTTGATGAGGGTAGAGGGGTCAGGGATGGTGATGGGTCAGGGATGGTGATGGGTCAGGAGTCCGGAATGGCGAGGGATCGGGGTTGGTGAGGGGCCAGGAGTCCGGAATGGTGAGGGGTCAGGGATGGAGAGGGGCCAGGAGTCTGGAATGGTGAGTGGTCAGGGATGGAGTGGGGTCAGGAGTCCGGAATGGTGAGCGGTCAGGGATGGAGAGGGGACAGGAGTCCAGAATGGTGAGCGGTCAGGGATGGAGAGGGGCCAGGAGTCTGGAATGGTGAGCGGTCAGGGATGGAGAAGGGTCAGGAGTCCAGAATGGTGAGCGGTCAGGGATGGAGTGGGGTCAGGAGTCTGGAATGGTGAGCGGTCAGGGATGGAGAGGGTTCAGGAGTCCGGAATGATGAGGGGTTGGTGTTGGTGAGGGGTCAGGAGTCCGGAATGGTGAGGGGTCAGGGATGGAGAGGGTTCAGGAGTCCAGCATGGTGAGGGGTTGGGGTTGGTGAGTGGTGATGGATGGAGAGGGGTCAGGGATAGTGAGGTGTAAGGGATGGTGAAGGGTGTGGGGTCAGGATTGCTGGATGTTGAGGGGTCAGGGACAGTGAGCGGTGAGAGATGGTGAGGGGTGAGAGGTCAGTGATGGTGACAGGTCAAAGGGTGAGGGGTGAGGGGTCAGTGATGGTGAGTATTCATGGATGGTGAGAGGTCAGGGGTGGAGAGCAGTGAGGGGTCAGGGTTGCTGAGGGGTGAGGGGTCAGGGTCGCTGAGGGATGAGGGGTCAGGGTTGGTGAGGGGTGAGGGGTCAGGATTGCTGAGGGATGAGGGGTCAGGGTTGCTGAGGGGTGAGGGGTCAGGGTTGCTGAGGGGTGAGGGGTCAGGGTTGCTGAGGGATGAGGGGTCAGGGTTGGTGAGGGGTGAGGGGTCAGGATTGCTGAGGGATGAGGGGTCAGGGTTGCTGAGGGATGAGGGGTCAGGGTTGCTGAGGGGTGAGGGGTCAGGGTTGCTGAGGGGTGAGGGGTCAGGGATGATGAAGGATGAGGGATGATGAGGGGTGAAGAGTCAAGGTTGTTGCGGAGTGAGGGTTAGGGATGGTGAGGGGTCTGGGAGGGTGAGGGATGAGGGTCAGAAGTGATGAGGGGACAGGGATCAGGGATGGTGGGAGGTGAGGGGTCAGGATTGGTGAGGGATGAAGGTCAGGGATGATGAGGGATGAGGGGTTAGGTTTGATGAAGAGTGAGGGGTCAGGAACGGTGAGGGGTCAGGAACAGTGAGGGGTCAGGAACAGTGAGGGGTCAGGAACAGTGAGGGGTCAGCAGTGAGGGTTGGTGACGGGTCAAGGATAGTGAGGGCGAAGGGTCAGTGCTGGTAAGCGGTGAGGGTTTAGGGTTGGTGAAGGGTGAGGGGTCAGTGATGGTGAGGGGTGAGAGGTGAGGGATCAGGGTTATTGAGGACTGGTGAGGGATGAGGGGTCAGAATGGTGAGGGGTGAAAGGTCAGGGAAGTTTAGGAGTCAGGCTTTGTGAAGGTTGAGGGGTCAGACATGGTGAGGGGTCAGACATGGTGAGGGGTCAGGGATGGTGAGGGGTCAGGGATGGTGAGGGGTCAGGCACAGTGAGGGGTCAGGGATGGTGAGGGGTCAGGGATGGTGAGGGGTCAGGGATGGTGAGGGGTCAGGCACGGTGATAGGTCAGGCACGGTGAGGGGACAGGGATGGTGAGGGGTCAGGGATGGTGAGGGAACAGGCACAGTGAGGGGTCAGGAATGGTGAGGGGTCAGGGATGGTGAGGGGTCAGGGATAGTGAGGGGTGAGGGATCAGGGATGGTGAGGGGTCAGGCACGGTAAGGGGACAAGGATGGTGAGAAGTCAGGCACAGTGAGGGGTCAGGCACAGTGAGGGGTCAGGGATGGTAAGGGGTCAGGCACAGTGAGGGGTCAGGGATGGTGAGGGGACAGGGATGGTGAGGGGACAGGGATGGTGAGGGGTGAGGGCTGAGGGGTCAGGGATGGTGAGGGGGCAGGGATGCTGAGGGGTCAGGGATGGTGAGGGGTCAGGCACGGTGAGGGGGTCAGGGATGGTGAGGGTCAGGGTGGTGAGGGGTCAGGGATGGTGAGGGGTCAGGGATGAGGGGTCAGGGATGGTGGAGGGTCAGGGATGCTGAGGGGTCAGGGATGGTGAGGGGTCAGGCACGGTGAGGGGACAGGGATGGTGAGGGGTCAGGGATGGTGAGGGGACAGACACGGTGAGGGGTCAGGAATGGTGAGGGGTCAGGGATAGTGAGGGGTGAGAGGTCAGGGATGGTGAGGGGTCAGGCACAGTGAGGGGTCAGGGATGGTGAGGGGACGGGGATGGTGAGGGGTCAGGAATGGTGAGGTGAGGGTTCAGGCACAGTGAGGGGCCTGCATGGTGAGGGGTTAGGCATGGTGAGGGGTCAGGCATGGTGAGGGGTCAGGGATGGTGAGGGGTCAGGCACGGTGAGGGGCCAGGCATGGTGAGGGGCAGGCACGGTGAGGTCAGGCATGGGAGGGTCAGGCCGGTGAGGGGTCAGGCACAGTGAGGGGTCAGGCACGGTGAGGGGTCAGGGATGGTGAGGGGTCAGGGATGGTGAGGGAACAGGCACAGTGAGGGGTCAGGAATGGTGAGGAGTCAGGGATGGTGAGGGGTCAGGGATAGTGAGGGGTGAGGGATCAGGGATGGTGAGGGGTCAGGCACGGTGAGGGGTCAGGCACGGTGAGGGGTCAGGCATGGTGAGGGGTCAGGGATCGGGAATGGTGAAGGGTCAGGGATGGTGAGGGGTCAGGGGTCGGGAATGGTGAGGGGTCAGGGATCGGGAATGGTGAGGGGTCAGGGATGGTGAGGGGTCAGGGATCAGGAATGGTGAGGGGTCAAGAATCGGGAATGGTGAGGGGTCAGGGATCAGGAATGGTGAGGGGTCAGGGGTCGGGAATGGTGAGGGGTCAGGGGTCGGGAATGGTGAGGGGTCAGGGGTCGGGAGTGGTGAGGGGTCAGGAATGGGGAATGGTGAGGGGTCAAGATCGGGAATGGTGAGGGGCAGGGATCGGGAATGGTGAGGGGTCAGGGAATGGTGAGGGTCAGGGGAATGGTGAGGGGTCAGGGGTCGGGAATGGTGAGGGGTCAGGGATCGGGAATGGTGAGGGGTCAGGGGTCGGGAATGGTGAGGGGTCAAGAATCGGGAATGGTGAGGGGTCAGGGATGGTGAGGGGTCAGGGATCAGGAATGGTGAGGGATCAGGGATCGGGAATGGTGAGGGGTCAGGGATCGGGAATGGTGAGGGGTCAGGGATTGGGAATGGTGAGGGGTCAGGGTTCAGGGATGGTGAGGGGTCAGGGATTGGGAATGGTGAGAGGTGAGGGGTGAGGAATGGTGAGGGGTCAGGGTTGGTGAGGGGACAAAGATGGTGAGGTATGAGGGATGAGGGGTCAGGGTTGCTGAGAGATGAGAGGACAAGAATGGTGAGGGGTCAGGGATGGTGAGGGGTCAGGGATCGGGAATGGTGAGGGGTGAGGGGTCAGGATTGGTGAGTGGTGAGAGTTCGGGATGGTGAGGGGTCGGGGATGGTGAGGGGTGAGGGGTCAGGAATGGTGAGGGGTGAGATGGTGAAGGATGAATGGTCAGGGATAGTGAGGGGTGAGTGGTCAGAGAAGGAGAATGTGAGAGGCCAAAGATGGTGAGGGGTGAAGGGTGACGGAGTCAGGATTAGTGAGGGATGGGAGGGGTGAATGGTCAGTGATGGACAGGGCTGAGAGGATGCTGAGGAGTGAGGGATCAGTGAGGGTGAGGGGTCAGGAATGGTGAGGATTGAGGGATTTGGGTTGGTGAGGGGTGTGGGTCAGGTCTGCTGAAGGGTGAGGGGTGGGGGGTGATGATGTGGAGATGACGGTGTTGGGCTGGGGTAAAACAGAGAGAAATCCCACACCACCAGTTTAAAGTCCAAACAGGTTTATTTGTAGCAAAAGCCGCAAGTTTTGGGGCGAGCCCGTCCCTTCGTCAGGGAGCTGGGAATTCAGATCATAAAAATAACACACAGACACAAACTCCATTTACAGAATAATGATTGGAATGGGAGTCTTTACAGTGAATCAATTCTTAAAGATACAGACAGTGTGAGTGGAGAGAGGGTTAAGCCCCAGGTTAAAGAGATGTGGATTGTCTCCAGACAGCCCAGTAAGTGAGGGTTTATAAACCCAGGCAAGTCCTGGGGGTTACAGATAGAACACAGAACATTACAGAGCAGTCCAAATTTACTAACCTGTCCCTCTACACCCTCATCCAGGTCATTTATAAAAATGGCCCCAAAACAGATCTCTGAGGTACACCACTAGTAACTGAACTCCAGGTTGAATATTTCTCATGAATCACCACTCTCTGTCTTCTATCAGCGAGCCAATTCCTGATCCAAACGGCTAAATCCCCCTCAATCCCGTGCATCTACATTTTCTGCAGCAGTTTACCATGGGGAACCTTATCAAATACTTTACTAAAATCCATATACACCACGTCAACTGCCTTCCCCTTATCCACCTGTGAGATGAACCCAAGATCCTGGTTGAAATTGTCCTCATGTGGGCGGAACTTGGCTATCAGGGCGAGGAGTCAGAGTTGGTGCGGGGGTGAAGGCTCAGTGATCGTGAGGGGTCAAAGGTCAGGGCTGGTGAGGGGTCAGGGATGGTGAGGGATCAAAGGTCAGGGATGGTGAGGGATGGTGAGGGATGAGGGGTCAGGGAAGGTGAGGGATCATGAATGGTGAGGGGTTAGGAATGATGAAGGGTGAGGGGTCAGGATTGCTGAGGGGTCAAGATTGCTGAGGGATCAGGGGACAGGGTAGTTGAGGGTGAGGGTTCAGTGTTTGTGAAGGGTGAGGGGTGAGGGATGGTGAGCGGTCAGGGATGGAGAGCAGTGAGGAGGTCAGGATTGGTGAGGTGTGAGGGGTCAGAGTTGGTGAGGGGTGAAGGATCAGTGATGGTTTGGGGGTGAGGGGTCAGGGTTGGTGAGGGTCAGGAATGGTGAGGGGTCAGGGTTAGTGAGGAATCGGGATTTGTGAGGGGTGAGAGGTTAGCAATGATGAGTGTCGAGGAATCACGGATGGTCAGTAATGAGGGGGTCAAGGATAGTGAAGGGTCAGGAATGGTGAGGGGTGAGGGCTCAGGGTTGGTGAGTGGTGAGGGGTCAGGATTAGTGAGGGGTGAGGGGTGAGGTGTGGTCAGGGACGGTGAGAGATGGGGAAGGGTGAGGGATTGTGAGGAGTGAGGGAAATGGGATGCTGAGGGGACAGGGAGGAGAGGGGTGAGTGATGACTGATGGTGAGATATGAGGGGTCAGGAATAGTGAAGGGTCAGTGGTCAGGAAGAGTGAGGAGTGAGGGGTGAGGGGTCAGGGTTGGTGAAGGGTGAGGGGTCAGGGTTGGTGAGGAGTGAAGGGTCAGGGATGGTGAGAGGGGAGGTGGTGAGGAGTGAGGATTCATCGATGGTGAAGGGTCAGCGATGGTGAGGGGTCAGTGTTTATGAGGGGTGAGGGACCAGGAATATTGAGGATTCAGGGGTCAGGGATTGTGAGGGGTCAGGGATATTGAGAGGTCAAGGTTTGTGAGGGATGAAAGGTGAGTGTTGTTGAGTGAGGATTCAGGGATAGTGAGGGGTGAGAGTTGGTGAGGGCTGAGGGATGGCTAAGGATTAGAGATGATGAAGGGTTAGGGATGGTGAGGTGTGAGGTGTCAGAGATGGAGAGGGGTGAGGGTTGGTGAGGGGTCAGAGATGATGAGGGGTCAGGGATGATGAGGTGTCAGAGGTGTCAGAGTTGGAGACGGGTGAGGGGTGAGGGTCAGGAATGGTGAGGGGTGAGGGTTGGTGAGGGGTCAAGGATGCTGAGGGATGAGAGGTCAGGGATGGTGAGGGGTCAGGGATGTTGGGGGGGGTGAGGGGGCAGAGCTGGAGAGCGGTGAGAGGTCAGGGGTGAAGAGGGGACAGGAGTCCGGGATGGTGAGGGGTCAGCGTTGCTAAGTGGTAGGTGGTGAGGGATGGTGAGGGTGAGGGTTCAGGGATTGCGAGGGGTGAGGAGTCAGGTTGGTGCAGGGTGAGGGGTCAGGGACAGTGAGGGCTGAGGGGGCAGGGATGGTTAGGGATGTGATGTCAGGTTGGTGAGGAGTGAGGATCAGGGATGGAGAAGGGTGAGGGGTCAGGGTTGGTGAGGAGTGAGGGGTGAGGGGTCAGGGTTGGTGAGGAGTGAGGGGTGAGGGATGCTGATGGGTGAGGGTTCAGGAATGGTGAGATGTGGGTCAGGGATAGTGAGGGGTGAGGTGTCAGGGATGGCAAGTGGTCTGGGATGGTGAGGGGTGAGAGTTCAGGGGTGAAGGGTCAGGGTTGGTGAGGGATGACTGGTAAATGATGAGGGGTCAGAAGGATGGTGAGGGGTCAGGGATGGTGAGGGGTGAGGGATGTTGATGGACGGTGAGGAGTGAGGGATCAGAGGTGGTGAGGGGTGAGGGGTCAGAGTTGGTGAGGGAGTCAGAGATGATGAGGGATGTCGAGTCAGGCATGGTAGGGATTAGGGATGTTGAGGGGTCAGGGGTCAGGGTTCATGAGGGGTGAGGAGTCTGAGTTGGTGCAGGGTGAAGCATCCGGGATCATGATAGGCCAAGAGTCAGGGGTGGTGAGGGGTCAACGTTCAGGGATGGTGAGGGGTCAGGGGTCAGAGATGGTGAGGGGTGAGGTGTCAGCGATGGTGAGAGTTGTGCTGTCAGGGATGGTGAGGGGTCAGGATTTGTGAGGGCTGAGGGGTCAGAAGTGCAGTCTGGTGAGAGGTCAGGGGTGATGAGGGATCAGGAGTGCAGGATGGTGAGGGGTCAGGGGGTAGGATTGTGAGGGCTGAGGGGTCAGAAGTGCAGCTGGTGAGAGTCAGGTTGATGAGGGTCAGAAGTGCAGTATGGTGAGAGGTCAGGGGTGATGAGGGATCAGGAGTGCAGGATGGTGAGGGGTCAGGGATGGTAAGGGGTCAGGGTCAGGGATGGTGAGGGGTGAGGTGTCAGCGATGGTGAGGGGTCGGGATTTATGAGGGCTGAGGGGTCAGAGGTGTAGTCTGGTGAGAGGTCAGGGTGATGAGGGATCATGAGTCAGCATTGGTGAGGGGTCACCAATGGTGAGGGGTGAGGGATCAGGAATGGTGAGGGGTCAGGGTTGGTGAGGGGTGAGGGGTAATGGGTCAGTGTTGGTGAGGGGTGAGGGGTGATGGGTCAGGATTGGTGAGGGGTGAGGGGTCAGGGATGATGAGGAGTCAGGGATGGTGAGGGGTCAGGGATGGTGAGGGCTCAGGGATGGTGAGGGGTCAGAGATGGTGAGGGGTGAGGTTTGGTGAGGGGTGAGGGGTTAGAACAGGAGAGTGGTGAGCGATAAAGGATGATGAGGGGCCTGGGATGGTGAGGGGTGAGGAGTCAGAGAAGGTGAGGTGTGAGTTGTGAGGGATGGTAAGGGGTGAGGGGACAGGGACTGTGAGGAATCAGGGATGGTGAAGGGTCCGGGATGGTGAGATATGAGTGTGAGAGTTGGTCAGTGTTCAGTGATAGTGAGGGTTGAAGGATCAGGAATGGTTCGCAGTGAGGGGTTAGTGATGGTGAGGGATCAGGGATGATGGGGTCAGAGATGGTGATGGGTCAGGGGTCAGGGATAGTGAATGGTCTGGGATGGTGAGGGACCAGGAGTCATGGATGGTGAGGGATCAGGAGTTATAGAACATAGAACATTCCAGGCAGGGCATTCCACTCCCGAACCATCCTCTGGGTAAAGAACCTACCTCTGACATCTGTCCTAAAACCACCACCCCTTAATTTAAAGCTATGTCCCCTCGTGCTAGCTTTCTCCATCCTAGGAAAAAGGCTATCACTGTCCACCCTATCTAAACCTCTAATCATCTTATATGTTTCGATAAGGTCTCCTCTTAGCCGCCTTCTTTCTAACGAAAACAACCTCAAATCCTTCAGCCTCTCTTCATAAGACCTGCCTTCTGCACCAGGTAAACCTCCTCTGTACCCTCTCCAATACCTCCACATCTTTCTTATAATGTGGGGACCAGAACTGTACACAATACTCCAAGTGCGGCCGCACTAGAGTTTTGTACAGTTGCATCATGATGTTGTGGCTCAATCCCCCTACCAATAAAAGCTAAGACTCCGTATGCCTTCTTAACAACCTTATCGACTTGATTGCCTCATGGATGGTGAGGGGTCAGAGGTCAGGGATGGTTAGGGGTGAGGATAGTGAGGGGTGAGAGATGCTGGTGAGCGGTGAGGAGTCAGGGTAGGTGAGGCGTGAGGGGTGAGAGATGGCAGGCACGTCAGGGATCAGGGATTGCGAGGGGTCAGGGATAGTGAGGGGTGAGTGGTGATGGATGGTGAGTGATCAGGGATAGTGAGGTGTAAGGGATGATGAGTGGTGTGGGGTCAGGGTTGGTGGGTGGTGAGGGATTAGGAATGCTGAAGGGTCAGGGGTCAGGGATAGTGAGAGATCAGGGATGGTGAAGGGTCAGGGGTCAGGGATGGTGAGGGGTGAGGGGTCAGTGATGCTGAGGGGTGAGGGGGAAGGGTCTGTGAGGGGTGAGGTGTCAGCGACGGTGAGGGGTCAGGTTTAGTGAGGGGTGACGGGTCGGGGTGGTGAGGGGTGAATGGTCAACAATGGTGAGGGATATGGGGTCAATGTTGGTGAGGGGTGAAGGGTCAGGGACAGTGAGCAGTCAGAGATGGTGAGGGGAGAGAGGTCAGGGATGGTCAGAGGTCAGGGATAGTGAGGGGTCAGGGATGGTCAGGAGTCAGGGATGCTGAGGGATAATAGGTCAGGGATGCTGAGGGGTCAGGTGGCAGGGACGGTCAGAGACAGCGAGGGGTCAGGGGTCACGGATGTTGAAGGATGAGGGGTCAGGGATAGTGAGGAGTCAGGGATGATGAGGGGTGAGGGGTCAGGGTTGGTGAAAAGTGAGAGGTCAGGGATGATGAGCAGTCAGAAGATCAGGGATGGTGAGGAGTGACTGTTCAGGGATGGTGAGGGGTGAGGGTTGGCGAGGGCTGAGGGTTAGTGAGCGGTGAGTGGTCAGGGTTGATAAGGGGTGAGGGGTCAGGGTTGGTGAGGGGTCAGTGTTGGTGAGGGATGAGGGGTGAGGGGTGAGGGGTCAGGGTTGGTGAGGGTCAGTGTTGGTGAGGGGTGAGGGGTGAGGGGTCAGGGTTGATAAGGGTGAGGGGTCAGGGTTGATAAGGGGTGAGGGGTGAGTGTTGGTGAGGGATGAGGGGTGAGGGGTCGGGTTGGTGAGGGTGAGTGTTGGTGAGGGATGGGGGTGAGGGGTGAGGGGTCAGGGTTGGTGAGGGGTGAGGGGTCTGGTTAATGAGCGGTGAGTGGTCAGGGTTGATAAGGGGTGAGGGGTCAGAGTTGGTGAGGGGTCAGTGTTGGTGAGGGGTGAGGGGTGAGGGGTCAGGGTTGATAAGGGGTGAGGGGTCAGGGTTGATAAGGGGTGAGGGGTCGGGAATAGTGAGAGGTCAGGGATATGGATAGTGGAAGTTTTGTTGAGGAGTGAGGCGGGAGAGATGGTGAGGGGTCAGGGATGGTGAAGGGTCAGGGGTCAGGGAATGGTGAAGGATCAGGATGGTGAGGGGGTGAGGGTTCAGAGTTAGTGAGGGTTCAGAGTTCGTGAGGGGTCAGGAATGGTGAGGGGTCAGGAATGGTGAGGGGTCAGGGATGGTGAGGGGGTGAGGTCAGAGTTAGTGAGGGTCAGAGATGGTGAGGGGTCAGGAATGGTGAGGGGTCAGGGATGGTGAGGGGTCAGGGATGGTGAGGGGTCAGGGATGGTGAGGGGTCAGGGTTGGTGAGGGGTCAGGGTTGGTGAGGTTTAAGGTGTCAGAGATGGTGAGGGGTGAAGGAACTGGGTTGGTGAGGGGTCAGGGATGGTGAGGGGTCAGGGATGGTGAGGGGTCAGGGATGGTGAGGGGTCAGGGATGGTGAGGGGTCAGGGTTTGAGGTTTAAGGTGTCAGAGATGGTGAGGGGTGAAGGATCTGGGTTGGTGAGGTTTTAAGGTGTCAGAGATGGTGAGGGTGAAGGAATGGGTTGGTGAGGGTCAGGTGGTAGGGGTCAGTGATGGTGAGGGGTCAGGGTAGTGAGGGTCAGGGTTGGGTGGAGGGGGGGTCAGGGATGGTGATGGGTCAGGATGGTGAGGGTCTAGGGTTGGTGAGGTTAAGGTTGTCAGAGATGGTGAGGGGTGAAGGATCTGGGTTGGTGAGGGTGTTACATAACAAGGCTAGTTTATGGATGATAAAATGTTTTTCGGGAGGGGGCCCGGGAAGGGAGATGTGAAGGGTTGTGGATATGTAAATGAAAGAATTGGATGTAGAAAATCAAACCCAGTCAAACCTCAGGCAGGCCAGTCGTACAAATCATAAACCTGTCTGTGTCTGACTCATCAGCCCCCTATCAAAGGTCATTGCCCCCTGACTGATATTTAGCAGGAGATCATTGCACCCCGTTGAAATGCACCGGCCGATTGTTAGAAACCCAGACTGGGCCAGACTTTCTGTCACCGGGAGTTCCTGCAGTGGGTTTAATCGGATAACAGGTTACATGGAAACAGCAGCGTGGAGGTGGACACCGGGGGTGGGGGACAGACCCTGGTGTCCTGTCAGGCAAACATCAAGAAACCCACTGGGGATGGGAACCCCGTCCCCCAGGATCTCATTGAGCAGAAGCCAGAGAAGTTTCTGGAAAGGTAAACAGGCAGGAGGGGAAATAGAGGGACACATTTCAGAGACCAGCAGGGAAGAGAGGATGAGGGAGGTTGACCATCTGGAAGACTGACCAGAGAGGGAAGGAAGGAAGAAGCTGCCATCGAGACTCACCTTCCACACAACAAACCAGAGAGACTCAGAGATTCGAGCCTGCAGTTTAACCAAACCATCTCTGCGGGTAGAATATCTGATTTTGGGGTATTCTCTTGTTTTATGGGGGTAATTTAAGGGTTAATTGGTTATTATTAATAAACTTGTCGAACATTGCGTGGAGGTGGACACCGGGGGGTGGGGGGACAGACCCTGGTGTCCTGTCAGGCAAACATCAAGAAACCCACTGAGGATGGGAACCCCGTCCCCCAGGATCTCATTGAGCAGAAGCCAGAGAAGTTTCTGGAAAGGCAAACAGGCAGGAGGGGAAATAGAGGGACACATTTCAGAGACCAGCAGTGAAGAGAGGATGAGGGAGGTTGACCATCTGGAAGACTGACCAGAGAGGGAAGGAAGGAAGAAGCTGCCATCGAGACTCACCTTCAACACAACAAACCAGAGAGACTCAGAGATTCGAGCCTGCAGTTTAACCAAACCATCTCTGCGGGTAGAATATCTGATTTTGGAGTATTCTTTTGTTTTATGGGGGTAATTTAAGGGTTAATTGGTTATTATTAATAAACTTGTTGAACCTTTACTTGTGTTTGTCCTTTGTCCACCTTGTAAATAAGGGAACCGGGGTAAAACATTGGAGTGAGCAAACTGGTCGAAAAAGGATCAGAGATTTTAAAATTACAACAAAATCATTCTCTGGGTGAGGGAGGGGAGTGAGGTCAGATCATTCTCTGGGTGGGGGAGGGGAGTGAGGTCAGATCATGTGCATGAGAGATGGATTGGCCATGCTAAATTGCAACTTTGACGCAATCCATGTAGCCTAAAAATTGACCAACATTTAATCTCCCAAGACGTATTGCTTACGAGGATTGACTCCTAATTGACAGCAGGAGGACTCCTAATTGACATTGGTAAATTACAGGAAGCTCTGACAAATATTCATATGCATATCTGCACACTGACTCACTCACACACCCCCTCACCCACCCATACGCACACATCCTCACCCCCGCGCGAGTGCACACTCTGAATCTGAAAGGACAGAGTGAACCCAGCCAGGCCTGTGACACTGAATCAAAAAGGAGAGAGTGAATTGAAACTACACATCTTTGGATCCTAAGTGCATTTATCATGGCCAATTCACCTAACCGACACATCTTAGGACACTAAAGGAAATTTAACATGACCAATCCACCACTCGTACACATCTTGTGACACCACGGGACGATTTAGCACGGCCAAACCACTTCTCGTACATATTTTGGACATTAAGGTGAATTTAGCATGGTCAATTAACCAAACCTACACATTTTTCAACCTAAGAGACAATTTAGCCCGGCCAATCCACCCTAACCTACACACCTTGGCACAGCAGGGGAAATTTAGCCTGGCCAATCCACCTAACTTAACACACTTTGGGACAGCAGGGGGAATTTCGCCTGGCCAATCCGCCTAATTACATAACTTGGAATATTAAGGTGCAGTTTAAGCGATTAAGCAAATTAAGGATTATAGGGAGCAAGCGGGTAAGTGGAACTGATCCACTTCAGATCAGCCATGATCTTATTGAATGGTGGGGCAGGCTCGAGGGGCTGGATGGCCAACTCCTGCTCCTATTTCTTATGATCTTATGTTCTTTAGCATGGCCAATCCATCTAACCGACACTCCTTGGGTCAGTCAGGGGCAATCTTGTACATATCCTGGGACATGAAGGGGCAATTTAGCACGGCCAATCCATCTCCTGTACACATCTTGTGACACTAAGGACAATTTAGTCTGGCCTCCACACCTCTCATACACATCTTGGTACACTAAGATGAATTTAGCCAATCCACCTAACCTACACATATCGCCTCTTAGTATCCCAAGATGTGTAAGTTATGGCGATTGGCCATGAAAATTGACCCTTCATGACCCAAGATGTGTACGAAATGTGGATTGGCCAAGCTAAATTCCCCTTAGTATCCCAAAATGTATACGAGAGGTGGATTGGTAACATTAAGTTGCCTCTTAGAGTCACAAGGTGTGTCGGTTAGATGGATTGGCCATGCTAAATTGCACCTATAGTGTCCCAAGATGCGTACAAGTGGTGGATTAGCCATGCTAAATTACCCCTTAATGTTCCAAAATGTGTATGAGAAGTGGAGTGGCCGTGCTAAACTGCCCCTCTCTCCCAAGAAGTATACTTTAGGTGGATTGGTGATCCTAAATTGCACCTTCACTTCCTGAAATGTTCAAGTTAGGTGTATTGGCCAAGCTAACTTGCCCCTGACTGTCCCAATTTAGCATGGCCAGTCCATCTAACCTACACATTTTGGGACAGTAAGGGGCAATTTAGCCTGGCCAATAAACCTCTTGTACATGTCTTGGGACACGAGTAGGAATTTAACATGGCCAATCCATATCTTGCACACAAGTTGGGACACTAAAAGGCAATTTAGCCTGGCCGATGCACCTCTCATATACATCTTGGCACACTAAGATGAATTTAGCATGGCCAATCCACCTAACCTTCACATCTTGGGACAGTCAGGGGCAATTTAGCCCGGCCAATACATCTAACTTGAACATTTCAGGAAGTGAAGGTACAATTTAGCATCACCAATCCACCTAAAGTACACTTCTTGGGACAGAGGGGTAATTTAGCATGGCCATTCCACCACTTGTACGCACCTTGGGACACTACAGGTGCAATTTAGCATGGCCAATCCACATTTCGTACACATCTTGGGTCATGAAGGGTCAATTTTCATGGCCAATCACCATAACTTACACATCTTGGGATACTAAGAGGCAATTCAGTTTGGCCAGTCCACCTAACGTATACATCTTGGGGCACTAAGGGGGTCTTAACAAGTCTAATTCTCCTCTCATCCACATCTTGGGATGCTAAAGGAAATTTAGCCTGGCCAATCACCACATGTGCACATCTTGGAAAATGAAAGGGAATTTAACCTGGTAAATCCACCTCTCATACTCATCTTGGGACACGAAGAGGTGATTCAGCACATCCAATACCACTAACCTCCATGTCTTGGGACACGAAGGGGCAATCCATCAAACTTACACATCTGCGAACAATAAGGGGCAATTTAGTGTCGCCTATATATATATATCTTGGCACATTAAGGGGAATTGTAACATGGCCAATTCACCTCTTTATGAAGCTAAAGGGCAATTTGGCTTGGGCAATCCACCTATCGCACACATCTTGGGACACTAAAGAGCAATTTAGCCTGGCCAATCCACATTCATAGACATCTTCGGACACTAAGGAGAATTTAGCCCGGCCTATGCACCTCTCCTGCACATCTTGGCACATTAAGATGAATTTATCAAGGCCAATCCACCCAAACTATACATCTTAGCACACTATGGGGAATTTGGCATGGCCAATCCATCTCTCGTACACACTTTGGGACATGAAGGGGCGATTTAGCTTCCCAAATCCCCCTAGCCAATATGTCTTGGGGCATATTTAGAACATCGAATAGCACAGTACAGGCCCTTCGGCCCTCAATGTTGTGCCGAGCTTTGTCTGAACCCAAGATCAAGCTCTCCCACTCCCTATCATTCTGGAGTGCTCCATGTGCCTCTCCAATAACTGCTTGAAAGTTCCTAAAGTGTCCGACTCCACTATCACAGCAGGCAGTGTATTCTACACCCCAACTACTCTCTGAGTAAAGAATCTACCTCAGAAATCCCTTCTCTGTCTCCCACCATGAACTTTCTAGTTATGCCCCCTAGTAACAGTTACATCCACCCGAGGAAAAAGTCTCTGCATGTCCACTCTATCAATCACTCTCATCATAAACCTCTATTAAGTTGCCTCTCATCCTCCTCCGCTCTAAAGAGAAAAGCCTCAGCTCCCTCAACCTTTCTTCATAAGACCTACCCTCCAAACCAGGCAGCATCCTGGTCAATCTCCTCTGCACTCTCTCCAATGCTTCCACATCCTTCTTATAGTGAGGTGACCAGAACTGAAC
>JAGIQG010000348.1:0-5000 GCA_024679065.1 Sphyrna mokarran | reverse complement strand
TATCCCTCTATCTGCATACCGCTCATGTGGCTGTCCAAGAGACCCTTAAACAGCCCCAGCGTGCCTGCTCCCACCACCTTACTCGGCAGTGCATTCCACACCCCCACTACCCTTTGTGTGAAAAACTGCCCTCTAATATTCGTCCTATACATAGCCCCCCTCACCCTATGGCCATGACCCCTCGTCCTATCCATTTCTAAAGGTGGAAAAAGTTTACCTCCATTTACTCTATCTATACCCCTTATAATCTTATACACCTCTATGAGATCCCCTCTAAGCCGACGTCTTTCAAGGGAAAACAACCCCAGTCTATCTAATCGTTCCTCATAAGACAGTCCTTCCATACCAGGCAGCATCCTGGTAAACCTCCTCTGCACTCTCTCCAAGGACTCCACATCCTTCCGATAGTACGGCGACCAGAACTGGACGCAGTATTCCAAGTGAGGCCTAACCAACGTTCTATACAACTGCAACATCAAACTCCTACTCTTATATTCTATACCCTTTTCTATGAAAGCTAACATACTATACGCCTTCTTTATCACCTTCTCCACCTGTGAGGACACCTTCAGAGACTTGTGAACCTGCACCCCCAAGTCTCTCTGCGTCTCTATGCTCCTTATAGTTTTACCTTTTATCCTATAATTCTCTTCTACATTTTTCCGGCCAAAATGCATCACCTCGCATTTTTCCGGATTAAATTCCATTTGCCATCTATCTGCCCAATCTACCAACCTGTCTATGTCCTGTTGTATTGCCTGACACTGCTCTTCTGTACCCTCCAAGCATCTTGGTGTCATCAGCAAATTTGCTGATCTCACCACCTACCCCTACTTCCAAGTCGTTTATGTAGACCACAAATAGAAGAGGACCTAGTACTGAGCCTTGTGGCACTCCACTAGTGACAGGCTTCCAGCCGGAAAAAGAGCCTTCCACTACTACCCTCTGTCTCCTCCTCCCGAGCCAGTTCTCGACCCATCTACATACCCGACCCTGTATCCCATGCGCCTTCACCTTCTCTATCAGTCTACCATGAGGAACCTTGTCAAACGCCTTACTGAAATCCATGTAGACGACATCAACAGCCTGTCCTTCATCAACTGTTTTTGTCACTTCTTCAAAAAATTCCACTAGATTCGTAAGACAAGACTTCCCCTTGACGAAGCCATGCTGCGTATCCCTGATCAGATCGCAGCGCTCCAGATGCTCATACATCCTGTCCCTAAGGATCCTCTCCATTAGCTTACCTATAACTGAAGTCAAGCTCACCGGCCTATAGTTCCCTGGGTGATCCCTCTGACCTTTTTTAAACAACGGTACTACGTTTGCTATCCTCCAGTCCTCTGGGACCTCACCTGTGTCCAAGGAAGAGACAAAGATTTGCGTCAGAGGCCCAGCCAAGTCTTCCCTCAACTCCCTTAGCAGCCTGGGGTAAATGCCATCAGGCCCCGGAGCTTTATATGTCTTTAAGCTGCCTAACAGCCCCAACACCTCTTTCCTCGTAATCCTTATTTCCCTCAACCGATCCTCAACTTTGTCAACATCAGGCACAGACATCTGTCCAGTCTCCTGCGTGAATACCGACGCAAAGTATTCATTCAGGATCTCCCCCATTCCCTCAGGCTCTAAGCATAGATCCCCTCCTCTGTCCCTAAGAGGTCCAATCTTGCCTCTAACCATCCTTTTGCTCCTTACATAGGTGTAAAATGCCTTTGGATTTTCCTTAATCCTACCTGCCAGAGCCACCTCGTGGCCCCTTTTTGCCTTTCTAATACCCCTTTTAAGATCCCGTCTACACTCTCTATAAGCTTCCAGCGCTATCTCAGTCCCTAGTTGCCTAGATCTAATGTAAGCCTCTCTCTTTTTCTTGATCAAGTCCTCAATCTCCCTGGTAAGCCAAGGTTCTCTAATCCTACCTTTCCCATCCTTCCTCCTTGCCGGCACGTATCTTTCCTGCAGAGAGTTTAGTTTTCCCTTGAAAGACTCCCACATGTACCTCGTCGACCTGCCCTCAAAAAGCTTATCCCAGTCGGTATCTTTAAGATCTTGCCTAATCTGGCCGTATCTAGCCCTCCCCCAGTTAAATACCCTTCCCTTTTGGGCCAGTCTCGTCCTTTTCCATTAATATCCTAAAGCAGACAGAGTTGTGATCACTATTTGACACCTGCTCTCCTACCTCGACGTCAACCACCTGGCCTGGCTCATTCCCAGAACCAAATCCAGTATAGCCCCCTCTCTAGTCGGGCCATCCACATACTGCTCCAAGGACCCTTCCAAAACACTGTACAAATTCCTCCCCATCCACTCCTACAGCCCTGGGCACACTCCAATCTACTCCAGGAAAATTGAAATCTCCCACTACTACCACCCTATTTTTCCTACACTTATCTAAAATGTCCCTGCATATCCCTTCTTCCGCAGCCTGCGGGCTGTTGGGCGGTCTGTAGTAAACACCCAACAGAGTAACCACTCCTTCCTATTCCTCAACTCCACCCATAGAGACTCAATTCCTAAATCATCCATACCTCTCTCCCTCTGCACTGCTATGACGTTGTCCTTAACTAATAAAGCCACTCCCCCGCCTCTCTTCACACCAACTCTGTCACACCTAAAACACTTATACCCTGGAATATTCAATTGCCAGTCTTGCCCCTCCTTCAACCACGTCTCGGTCACCGCCACCACGTCTAAACTCCTCTGTCTTCTATCTGCTAGCCAATTCCTAATCCAATTAGCTAAATCACCCTCTATCCCATACATCTGCATTTTCTGCAGAAGCCTTCCATGGGACACCTTATCGAACGCCTTACTAAAGTCCATATATACCACATCAACGCCTTACCCCCATCCACCCCTTTGGTCACTTTTTCAAAAAACTCAATAAGGTTAGTAAGGCACGACCTACCCTTCACAAAACCATGCTGACTATCCCCAATCAATTCATTTCTCTCTAAATAACTATAAATCCTATTCCTAATAATTCTCTCCAATACTTTGCCCACAACAGAAGTAAGACTCACTGGCCTATAATTCCCTGGAAAGTCTCTCTTCCCCTTCTTGAACAATGGGACCACATTCGCTATCCTCCAGTCTTCCGGAACTACACCCGTAACCAACGACGACCTGAAGATCAGAGCCAGAGGCTCTGCAATCGCCTCTCTTGCCTCCCAGAGAATCCTAGGGTAAATCCCGTCCGGCCCAGGGGACTTATCTAACTTCAAACCCTCAAGAATATCTAGCACATCCTCCCTATCTACTTCAATACTTTCCAGTTTGCAACCCTGTACCTCAGTGTTCTCCACAACTACATTTACATCACCCTGCGTGAATACCGAAGAGAAATATTTATTCAGTGCCTCTCCAATCTCTTCAGCTCCACGCACAACTTCCCACTGCTGTCTATGACTGGCCCTAATCTTGCCCTAACCTAGCATCTTCTATTCTTAACATATCTAAAGAAAGCTTTAGGATTCTCCTTAATCCTATCAGCCAAAGTCTTCTCGTGTCCCTCTTAGCTCTCCTCAACTCACTCTTTAGCTCCCTCCTGGCTAATCTATAGCTATCCATTGCACTAACCGAGCCTTCAAGCCTCATCCTGACATAAGCCTCCTTTTTCCTTTTAACCAGCGAATTAACTTTTTTCGTACACCAAGGTTCCCTTACTCGACCATTTCCTCCTTGCCTGACAGGGACATACTTATCAAGGACTCGCAGCAGCTGCTCCTTGAATAAGCTCCACATTTCAGATGTTCCCAGTCCCTGTAGTTTCCTAGTCCAACCTATGCACCCTAATTCTCTCCTTATGGCCTCATAATTACCCTTCCCCCAGCTATAACTACTGCCCCCAGCTTCATGCCTATCCCTATCCATCACTAAGGTGAACGTAACCGAATTGTGGTCACTATCACCAAAATGTTCACCAACTTCCAAGCCTAACACCTGGTCTGGCTCATTGCCCAGCACCAAATCCAATGTAGCCTCACCTCTAGTTGGCCTATCTACATACTGAGTCAAAAAACCTTCCTGCACACTTTGTACAAAAACTGACCCCTCTAACGAGCTAGAGCTATAGCTATTCCAATCAATTAGTAAAGTTAAAGTCCCCCATAACAATTACCCTATTACTTTCACTCGACTTTGCAATCCTTTCCTCTACCTCTCTAGAACTTTAGGAGGTCTATAAAAGACTCCCAACAGGGTGACCTCTCCTTCTCTGTTTCTAATCTCAGTGGCAACTTAACATTGCCAATCCACCTAAATTACATATTTATGATACTAAGGGCAATTTAGCATTGCCCAATCCACCTTCGTACACATCTTGGGACACCAAGGGGTAATTTAGCCTGGCCTACACATGTCTAGTACATATATTGGCACATTAAGTGGCAATTGTGCATTGCCAATCCAATACACTTATACATTTGGGACACTAAGGAGCACATTAGCATGACCAAACCATCTCTCCTACATTTCTTGCAACACAAATGGGAATTTAGCGTGGCCAATCCACTTCTTGCACACATCTTGGGACAGTAAGGGTAATTTACGCACATCTTGTTCACATCATGGCCAAACCACCTAACCTATACATCTTGGGACAGTCAGGGATAATTTAGCCTCGCAAATACACCTAACTTGCACATTTTGGGATGCAAAGGTGCAATTTAGCATCACCCACATAAAGTAAACTTCTTGGGAGAGAGGGGCAGTTTAGCATAGCCAATCCACTTCTCATACGTATCTTGGAACATTATGGGGCAATTTAGTACGACCACCCCACCACTCCTACACATCTTGTGACACTAAAGGACAATTTAATATGGCCAATCCGCCAGTCATAACAATCTGAGGATACTAAGGGAATTTTAGCCTGGCCAAAACACCTAACCTACACATCTTTGGACACTAAGGGGCAATTCAGCATGGCCAATTAATGGAACCTATACATCTTTAGGGGGATATATACATCTAAGAGGCATTTAGCATAGCCAATCCTCCTA
>JAGIQG010000347.1:0-35000 GCA_024679065.1 Sphyrna mokarran | reverse complement strand
GGAGTCGGAACTTTAGGAACTTCCAAGCAGTTATTGGAGAGGCACATGGAGCACTCCAGAATGATAGGGAGTGGGATAGCTTGATCTTGGGTTCAGACAAAGCTCGGCACAACATTGAGGGCCGAAGGGCCTGTACTGTGCTATTCGATGTTCTAAATATGCCCCAAGACATATTGGCTAGGGGGATTTGGGAAGCTAAATCGCCCCTTCATGTCCCAAAGTGTGTACGAGAGATGGATTGGCCATGCCAAATTCCCCATAGTGTGCTAAGATGTGTAGTTTGGGTGGATTGGCCTTGATAAATTCATCTTAGTGTGCCAAGATGTGTAGGAGAGGTGCATAGGCCAGGCTAAATTCTCCTTAGTGTCCGAAGATGTCTATGAATGGTGGATTGGCCGGGCTAAATTGCTCTTTAGTGTCCCAAGATGTGTACGATAGGTGGATTGCCCAAGCCAAATTGCCCTTTAGCTTCATAAAGAGGTGAATTGGCCATGTTACAATTCCCCTTAATGTGCCAAGATATATATATATAGGTGACACTAAATTGCCCCTTATTGTTCGCAGATGTGTAAGTTTGATGGATTGCCCCTTCGTGTCCCAAGACATGGAGGTTAGGGGGATTGGATGTGCTGAATCACCTCTTCGTGTCCCAAGATGAGTATGAGAGGTGGATTTACCAGGTTAAATTGCCCCTTCATTTCCCAAGATGTGCACATGTGGTGATTGGCCAGGCTAAATTTCCTTTAGCATCCCAAGATGTGGATGAGAGGAGAATTAGACATGTTGAGACCCCCTTAGTGTCCCAAGATGTGTACGTTAGGTGGACTGGCCAAACTGAATTGCCTCTTAGTATCCCAAGATGTGTAAGTTATGGTGATTGGCCATGAAAATTGACCCTTCATGACCCAAGATGTGTACGAAATGTGGATTGGCCATGCTAAATCCCCCTTAGTATCCCAAAATGTATACGAAAGGTGGATTGGCAACATTAAATTGCCTCTTAGAGTCACAAGGTGTGTCGGTTAGATGGATTGGCCATGCTAAATTGCACCTGTAGTGTCCCAAGGTGCGTACAAGTGGTGGATTGGCCATGCTAAATTACCCCTCTGTCCCAAGAAGTGTACTTTAGGTGGATTGGTGATGCTAAATTGTACCTTCACTTCCTGAAATGTTCAAGTTAGATGTATTGGCCAGGCTAACTTGCCCCTGACTGTCCCAAGATGTGAAGGTTAGGTGGATTGGCCATGCTAAATTCATCTTAGTGTGCCAAGATGTATATGAGAGGTGCATCGGCCAGGCTAAATTGCCTTTTAGTGTCCCAACTTGTGTGCAAGATATGGATTGGCCATGTTAAATTCCTACTCGTGTCCCAAGACATGTACAAGAGGTTTATTGGCAAGGCTAAATTGCCCCTTACTGTCCCAAAATGTGTAGGTTAGATGGACTGGCCATGCTAAATTGGGACAGTCAGGGGCAAGTTAGCTTGGCCAATACACCTAACTTGAACATTTCAGGAAGTGAAGGTGCAATTTAGGATCACCAATCCACCTAAAGTACACTTCTTGGAGAGAGGGGCAGTTTAGCACGGCCACTCCACTTCTCATACACATTTTGGAACATTAAGGGGTAATTTAGCATGGCTAATCCACCACTTGTACGCATCTTGGGACACTATAGGTGCAATTTAGCATGGCCAATCCATCTAACCGACACACCTTGTGACTCTAAGAGGCAACTTAATGTTACCAATCCACCTCTCGTATACATTTTGGGATACTAAGGGGAATTTAGCATGGCCAATCCACATTTCGTACACATCTTGGGTCACGAAGGGTCAATTTTCATGGCCAATCGCCATAACTTACACATCTTGGGATACTAAGAGGCGATATGTGTAGGTTAGGTGGATTGGCTAAATTCATCTTAGTGTACCAAGATGTGTATGAGAGGTGTGGAGGCCAGACTAAATTGTCCTTAGTGTCACAAGATGTGTACAGGAGATGGATTGGCCGTGCTAAATTGCCCCTTCATGTCCCAGGATATGTACAAGATTGCCCCTGACTGACCCAAGGAGTGTCGGTTAGATGGATTGGCCATGCTAAAGAACATAAGAACATAAGAAATAGGATCAGGAGTTGGCCATCCAGCCCCTCGAGCCTGCCCCACCATTCAATAAGATCATGGCTGATCTGAAGTGGATCAGTTCCACTTACCCGCTTGCTCCCTATAATCCTTAATTCGCTTAATCGCTTAAACTGCACCTTAATATTCCAAGTTATGTAATTAGATGGATTGGCCAGGCTAAATTCCCCCTGCTGTCCCAAAGTGTGTTAAGTTAGGTGGATTGGCCAGGCTAAATTCCCCCTGCTGTGCCAAGGTGTAGGTTAGGGTGGATTGGCCAGGCTAAATTCCCCCTGCTGTCCCAAGGTGTGTAGGCTAGGGTGGATTGGCCAGGCTAAATTGTCTCTTAGGTTGAAAAATGTGTAGGTTTGGTTAATTGGCCATGCGAAATTCACCTTAATGTCCAAAATATGTACGAGCAGTGGTTTGGCCATGCTAAATTGTCCCGTGGTGTCACAAGATGTGTACGAGTGGTGGATTGGTCATGTTAAATTTCCTTTAGTGTCCTAAGATGTGTCGGTTAGGTGAATTGGCCATGATAAATGCACTTAGGATCCAAAGATGTGTAGTTTCAATTCACTCTCTCCTTTTTGATTCAGTGTCACAGGCCTGGCTGGGTTCACTCTGTCCTTTCAGATTCAGAGTGTGCACTCGCGCGGGGGTGAGGATGTGTGCGTATGGGTGGGTGAGGGGGTGTGTGAGTGAGTCAGTGTGCAGATATGCATATGAATATTTGTCAGAGCTTCCTGTAATTTACCAATGTCAATTAGGAGTCCTCCTGCTGTCAATTAGGAGTCAATCCTCGTAAGCAATACGTCTTGGGAGATTAAATGTTGGTCAATTTTTAGGCTACATGGATTGCGTCAAAGTTGCAATTTAGCATGGCCAATCCATCTCTCATGCACATGATCTGACCTCACTCCCCTCCCCCACCCAGAGAATGATCTGACCTCACTCCCCTCCCTCACCCAGAGAATGATTTTGTTGTAATTTTAAAATCTCTGATCCTTTTTCGACCAGTTTGCTCACTCCAATGTTTTACCCCGGTTCCCTTATTTACAAGGTGGACAAAGGACAAACACAAGTAAATGTTCGACAAGTTTATTAATAATAACCAATTAACCCTTAAATTACCCCCATAAAACAAGAGAATACCCCAAAATCAGATATTCTACCCGCAGAGATGGTTTGGTTAAACTGCAGGCTCGATTCTCTGAGTCTCTCTGGTTTGTTGTGTCGAAGGTGAGTCTCGATGGCAGCTTCTTCCTTCCTTCCCTCTCTGGTCAGTCTTCCAGATGGTCAACCTCCCTCATCCTCTCTTCACTGCTGGTCTCTGAAATGTGTCCCTCTATTTCCCCTCCTGCCTGTTTGCCTTTCCAGAAACTTCTCTGGCTTCTGCTCAATGAGATCCTGGGGGACGGGGTTCCCATCCCCAGTGGGTTTCTTGATGTTTGCCTGACAGGACACCAGGGTCTGTCCCCCACCCCCGGTGTCCACCTCCACGCTGCTGTTTCCATGTAACCTGTTATCAGATTAAACCCACTGCAGGAACTCCCGGTGACAGAAAGTCTGGCCCAGTCTGGGTTTCTAACAATCGGCCGGTGCATTTCAACGGGGTGCAATGATCTCCTGCTAAATATCAGTCAGGGGGCAATGAGCTTTGATAGGGGGCTGATGAGTCAGACACAGACAGGTTTATGATTTGTACGACTGGCCTGCCTGAGGTTTGACTGGGTTTGATTTTTAATACATCCAATTCTTTCATTTACAATATCCAATTTTATCAGCCATAAAACTAGGCCTTGTTTATGTAACACCCTCACCAACCCAGATCCTTCACCCCTCACCATCTCTGACACCTTAAACCTCACCATCCCTGACCCCTCACCATCCCTGACCCCTCACCATTCCTGACCCCTCACCATTCCTGACCCCTCACCATCCCTGACCCCTCACCAACCCAGATCCTTCACCCCTCACCATCCCTGACACCTTAACCTCACCATCCCTGACCCCTCACCATCCCTGACCCCTCACCATTCCTGACCCCTCACCATCCCTGACCCCTCACCATTCCTGACCATCACCATTCCTGACCCCTCACGTTGTTTTGTTCATCCCTGATCCTTCACATTCTGACCCCTTTTGTGTTGTTTTGTTGTTGATCCTTCACCATCCCTGACCCCTGTTTCACCATCCCTGACCCCTCACCATCTCTCCCGCCTCACTCCTCAACAAAACTTCCACTATCCATATCCCTGACCTCTCACTATTCCCGACCCCTCACCCCTTATCAACCCAGACCACTCACCGATATTAACCCTGACACTCACCCCTCACCCTTCACCAAACACTGACCCCCTCACACAACTCTGACCCCTCACCCCTTATTAACCTGGACCACTCACGCTCATAACCAGACCCCTCACCCCTCACCAACCCTGACCCCTCACCCCTCCACCCATAATCCCTCACCAACACTCACCCCTCACCAACCTGACCCCTCCACCCTTCATCCCTCACCAAACACTCACCCCTCACCCTTAGCAACCCTGAACCCCTCACCCTATCAACCCTGACCCCTCACCCTCACCCTCACCACCAATGACCCCTCACCAAACCTGACCCCTCACCCGACCCCCTCATCCATCACCCAAACACTGGCCCTCACCAACCCTGACCCCTCACCCCTTATCAACCCTGACCACTCACCGCTCACTACCCCTCAGCCCTCGCCAACCCTCACCCCTCACCATCCCTGAACAGTCACTCCTCACCATCCCTGATCTTCTGACTGCTCATCATCCCTGACCTCTCACTTTTCACCAACCCTGACCCCTCACCCCTGATCATCCCTGACTCCTCACTATCCCTGACCCCTCATCCTTCAACATCCGTGACCCCTGACCCCTCGCTGTCTCTGACCGTCCCTGCCACCTGACCCCTCAGCATCCCTGACCTATTATCCCTCAGCATCCCTGACTCCTGACCATCCCTGACCCCTCACTATCCCTGACCTCTGACCATCCCTGACCTCTCTCCCCTCACCATCTCTGACTGCTCACTGTCCCTGACCCTTCACCCCTCACCAACATTGACCCCATATCCCTCACCATTGTTGACCATTCACCCCTCACCACCCCGACCCGTCACCCCTCACTAAACCTGACCCCTCACCGTCGCTGACACCTCACCCCTCACAGACCCTTCCCCCTCACCCCTCAGCATCACTGACCCCTCACCCCTCACCATCCCTGACCCCTGACCCTTCACCATCCCTGATCTCTCACTATCCCTGACCCCTGACCCTTCAGCATTCCTAATCCCTCACCACCCACCAACCCTGACCCCACACCACTCATCATCCCTTACACCTCACTATCCCTGATCACTCACCATCCATCACCACTCACCCCTCACTATCCCTGACCCCTCGCAATCCCTGATCCCTGACGTGCCTGCCATCTCTCACCCCTCACGCCTCACCTACCCTGACTCCTCACCGCTCACCAGCATCTCTGACCCCTCACTATCCTCACCTCTAACCATCCCTGACCTCTGACCCCTCACCATCCATGAGGCAATCAAGTCGATAAGGTTGTTAAGAAGGCATACGGAGTCTTAGCTTTTATTGGTAGGGGGATTGAGCCACAACATCATGATGCAACTGTACAAAACTCTAGTGCGGCAGCACTTGGAGTATTGTGTACAGTTCTGGTCCCCACATTATAAGAAAGATGTGGAGGTATTGGAGAGGGTACAGAGGAGGTTTACCTGGTGCAGAAGGCAGGTCTTATGAAGAGAGGCTGAAGGATTTGAGGTTGTTTTCGTTAGAAAGAAGGCGGCTAAGAGGAGACCTTATCGAAACATATAAGATGATTAGAGGTTTAGATAGGGTGGACAGTGATAGCCTTTTTCCTAGGATGGAGAAAGCTAGCACGAGGGGACATAGCTTTAAATTAAGGGGTGGTGGTTTTAGGACAGATGTCAGAGGTAGGTTCTTTACCCAGAGGATGGTTCGGGAGTGGAATGCCCTGCCTGGAATGTTCTATGTTCTATAACTCCTGATCCCTCACCATCCATGACTCCTGGTCCCTCACCATCCCAGACCATTCACTATCCCTGACCCCTGACCCATCACCATCTCTGACCCCATCATCCCTGATCCCTCACCATCACTAACCCCTCACTGCGAACCATTCCTGATCCTTCAACCCTCACTATCACTGAACACTGACCAACTCTCACACTCATATCTCACCATCCCGGACCCTTCACCATCCCTGATTCCTCACAGTCCCTGTCCCCTCACCCCTTACCATCCCTCACAACTCACACCTCACCTTCTCTGACTCCTCACCCCTCACCATCCCAGGCCCCTCATCATCCTTTATCGCTCACCACTCTCCTGTTCTAACCCCTCACCCCTCACCAAACCTCACCCCTCACCATCTCTGACCCCTCACCATCCCTGAGCCCTCACCATCCCTGACCCCTCACCATCCCTGACTCCTCATCATCCCTGACCCCTCACCCCTCACCAATCCTGACCCATCACCCCTCACCCCTCACCAACACTGACCCATTACCCCTCACCCCTCACCAACCCTGACCCCTCACCATTCCTGATCCCTCACCCCTCACCATTGGTGACCCCTCACCAATGCTGACTCATGATCCCTCATCACCCTGACCTCTCACCAGACTACACCTCTGACCCCTCAGCCCTCATAAATCCCGACCCCTCACCATCGCTGACACCTCACCCCTCACCATCCCTGACCCTGACCCCTTACCATCCCTGACCCCTCACCATCCTGCACTCCTGATCCCTCATCACCCCTGACCTCTCACCAGACTGCACTTCTGACCCCTCAGCCCTCACAGATCCTGACCCTCACCCTCACCATCCCTGACCCCTCACCCCTCACCATCCCTGACCCCTCACCATCCTGCACTCCTGATCCCTCATCACCCCTGACCTCTCACCAGACTGCACTTCTGACCCCTCAGCCCTCACAAATCCTGACCCCTCACCATCCCTGACAGCACAACTCTCACCATCGCTGACACCTCACCCCTCACCATCTCTGACCCCTGACCCCTCACCATCCCTGAACGTTGACACCTCACCACCCCTGACTCTTGGCCTATCATGATCCCGGATGCTTCACCCTGCACCAACTCAGACTCTTCACCCCTCATGAACCCTGACCCCTCAACATCCCTAATCCCTACCATGCCTGACTCGACATCCCTCATCATCTCTGACTCCCTCACCAACTCTGACCCCTCACCCCTCACCACCTCTGATCCCTCACTCCTCACCGTCCATCAACATCCCTCACCCCTCACCATCCCTGACCCCTCACCATCCTTCTGACCCCTCATCATTTACCAGTCATCCCTCACCAACCCTGACCCTTCACCCCTGAACTCTCACCCCTCACCATCCCAGACCACTTGCCATCCCTGACACCTCACCCCTCACTTATCCCTGACCCACATCTCACCATTCCTGAACCCTCACCCATCAGCATCCCTCACCCCTCACTCCTCACCAACCCTGACCCCTCACCCCTCACTCCTCACCAACCCTGACCCCTCACCCTTCTCCATCCCTGATCCTCACTCCTCACCAACCTGACATCACATCCCTAACCATCCCTGCCCCCTCAGCCCTCACTGTCCCTGACCCCTCACCCTGCACCAACCTGACTCCTCACCCCTCGCAATCCCTGAACCCTCACCCTCACCATCCCTCACCACCTACCACTTAGCAACGCTGACCCCTCACCATCCCGGACTCCTGTCCCCTCTTCACCCCTGACCTCTCACCGCTCTCCAGCTCTGCCCCCTCACCCCCCCCAACATCCCTGACCCCTCACCATCCCTGACCTCTCATCCCTCAGCATCCTTGACCCCTCACCAACCCTCACCCCTCACCATTCCTGACCCTCACCCCTCACCCGTCTCCAACTCTGACACCTCTGACACCTCATCATCCCTGACCCCTCATCATCTCTGACCCCTCACCAACCCTCACCCCTCTCCATCTCTGACACCTCACACCTCACCATCCCTAACCCTTCATCATCTCTAATCCTTAGCCATCCCTCAGCCCTCACCAACTCTCACCCCTCACTATCCCTGAATCCTCACTCAACAACACTCACCTTTCATCCCTCACAAACCTTGACCTCTCAATATCCCTGACCCCTCACAATCCCTGACCCCTGAATCCTCAATATTCCTGGTCCCTCACCCCTCATAAACACTGACCCCTCACCATCGCTGACCCTTCACCATCGATGAATCCTCACTCCTCACCACCTCCCCTCTCACCATCCCTGACCCTTCACTCTTCACCAACCCTGACCCCTCACCCTTCACCAACCCTGACCCCTCACCCCTCACTCCTCACTCTTCCTGACCACTGACCCTTCACTATTCCTGACCCCTCATATCTCACCATCAGTCATCACTCACCCCTCTCCTCCCTGTCCCCTCAGCATCCCATTTCCCTCACTCCTCACAATCCCTCACCCTTCCCCATCTCTCACCGTCCCTGACCACACCTCACCCCTCACCCCTCACTAATCCTGACCCCTCACCACTCACCAACCCTGAGCCCTCACCCCTCACCATTCCTGACCCTTCACTATCCTTGACCCCCTCATTACTGACCATCCGTGATTCCTCGACACTCATCATTGCTAACCTCTCACCCCTCACAAATCCTGATTCCTCACTAACCCTGACCCCTCACCATTCCTGACCCTCACCAACCCTGACCCCTCACCCCCAAACCATCACTGATCCTTCACCCCTCACCAACTCTGACCCCTCACACCTCACCAATCCTGACCTCCTCACTGCTCTCCATCCCTGACCGCTCACCATCCCTCACCCCTCACCCTTCACAAACACTGAACCCTCACCCTCAACTACCCTGTCCCCTGATCCCTCAGCAATCTTGACCCCTCAGCAATCCTGACCCCTCACCCTTCATCATTCCTAACCCCTCACCATTCATGATCCCTCACCTTCCCTGACCCCTCATCCCTCACCATCCCTCACCATCCCTGACCTTTGATCCCTCACCATCCCTGACCCCTCACCAGCCCTGACCTTTGACCCCTCACGATCACTGAGCCTTCACCCCGCACCAACTCTGACTCCTCGCCCTGATAGCCAAGTTCCGCCCACATGAGGACAATTTCAACCAGGATCTTGGGTTCATCTCACAGGTGGATAAGGGGAAGGCAGTTGACGTGGTGTATATGGATTTTAGTAAAGTATTTGATAAGGTTCCCCATGGTAAACTGCTGCAGAAAATGTAGATGCACGGGATTGAGGGGGATTTATCCGTTTGGATCAGGAATTGGCTCGCTGATAGAAGACAGAGAGTGGTGATTCATGAGAAATATTCAACCTGGAGTTCAGTTACTAGTGGTGTACCTCAGAGATCTGTTTTGGGGCCATTTTTATAAATGACCTGGATGAGGGTGTAGAGGGACAGGTTAGTAAATTTGGACTGCTCTGTAATGTTCTGTGTTCTATCTGTAACCCCCAGGACTTGCCTGGGTTTATAAACCCTCACTTACTGGGCTGTCTGGAGACAATCCACATCTCTTTAACCTGGGGCTTAACCCTCTCTCCACTCACACTGTCTGTATCTTTAAGAATTGATTCACTGTAAAGACTCCCATTCCAATCATTATTCTGTAAATGGAGTTTGTGTCTGTGTGTTATTTTTATGATCTGAATTCCCAGCTCCCTGACGAAGGGACGGGCTCTCCCCAAAACTTGCGGCTTTTGCTACAAATAAACCTGTTTGGACTTTAAACTGGTGGTGTGGGATTTCTCTCTGTTTTACCCCAGCCCAACACCGGCATCTCCACATCATCACCCCCCACCCCTCACCCTTCAGCAGACCTGACCCACACCCCTCACCAACCCAAATCCCTCAATCCTCACCATTCCTGACCCCTCACCCTCACTGATCCCTCACTCCTCAGCATCCTCTCAGCCCTGTCCATCACTGACCATTCACCCCTCCCATCCCTCACTAATCCTGACTCCGTCACCCTTCACCCCTCACCATCTTTGGCCTCTCACATTCTCCTTCTCTGACCACTCACCCCTCACTATCCCTGACCATTCATCCTTCACCATCTCACCCCTCACCATTCCTGACCCCTCACCCCTCACCATCCCCGACCCCTCACCATCCCGAACTCTCACCACTCACCAATCCTGACCCCTCACCCCTCACCATTCCCGATCCCTGACCCCTCACCATCCCTGACCCCTCACCATTCTTGTCCTCTCATCTCTCAGCAACCCTGACCCCTCATCCCTCATACCTCACCATCTTTGTCCCCTCACCAACCCTGACCCCTCACCATTCCTCACCCCTCACCATACAGACCCCTCACCATCCGAACTCTGACCACTCACCAATCCTGACCCCTCACCCCTCACCATTCCGACCATCACCCTTCACCATCTCACCCCTCACCATCCCTGACCCCTCACCATCCCGACCCCTGACCCCTCACCATTCCGATCCCTGACCCCTCACCATTCCCGATTCTTGGACCCCTCACCATTCCTGATCCCTGACCCCTCACCATTCCCGATTCCTGACCCCTCACCATTCCCGATCCCTGACCCCTCACCATTCCCGATCCCTGACCCCTCACCATTCCCGATCCCTGACCCCTCACCATTCCTGATCCCTGACCCCTCACCATTCCCGATCCTTGACCCCTCACCATTCCTGACCCCTGACCCCTCACCATCCCTGACCCCTCACCATTCCCGATCCCTGACCCCTCACCATTCCCGACCCCTGACCCCTCACCATCCCTGACCCTTCACCATTCCCGATCCCTGACCCCTCACCATGCCTGACCCCTCACCGTGCCTGACCCCTCACCGTGCCTGACCCCTCACCATCCCTGATCCCTCACCCCTCACTATCCCTGACCCCTCACCATCCCTGACTCCTCACCATTCCTGACCCCTCACTGTGCCTGTTCCCTCACCATCCCTGACCCCTCACCGTGCCTGACCCCTCACCGTGCCTGACCCTCACCATGCCTGACCCCTCACGTGCTGACCCCTCACCATGCCTGGCCCTCACCGTTGCCTGACCCCTCACCATCCCTGACCCCTCACCATGCCTGACCCCCACCGTGCCTGACCCCTCACCATGCAGGCCCCTCACTGTGCCTGACCCCTCACCCTCAGCATCCCTGACCCCTCACCATCCCCGTCCCCTCACCTTCCCTGACCCCTCACTGTGCCTGACCCCTCACCATCCCTGACCTCTCACCCCTCACTATCCCTGACCCCTCACCATCCTGACCCCTCACCGTGTCTGTCCCCTCACATCCTGACCCCTCACCATCCCTGTCCCCTCACCATCCCTGTCCCTCACCGTGCTGACCCCTCACCATCCCTGACCCCAGCATCCCTGACCCCTCACCATCCTGACCTCATCCTGACCCTCACCATCCCTGACCCCTCACCATCCCTGACCCCTCACCATCCCTGGACCCCTCACCGTGCCTGACCCCTTACCATCCCTGACCCCTCAGCATCCCTGGACCCTCACCATCCCTGACCCCTCAGCCCTCACCCCTCACCATCCCTGTCCCCTCACCATCCCTGCCCATCACCATCCCTGACCTCACTGTGCCTGACCCTTACCATCCCTGACCCTCCACTGTGCCTGACGCCCTCACGTGCCTGACTTTCACCATCCTTGTCCCCTTACCGTGCCTGACCCCTCACCATCCCTGATCCCTCACCCCTCACTATCCCTGACCCCTCACCATCCCTGACCCCTCACATCCTGACCCCTCACCGTGCCTGTTCCCCTCACCATCCCTTCTGACCCCTCACCATCCCTGTCCCCTCACCGTGCCTGACCCCTCACCATCCCTGACCCCTCACCCCTCACGATACCTGACCCCTCACCATCCCTGTCCCCTCACCATCCCTGACCCCTCACTGTGCCTGACCCCTCACCATCCCTGACCCCTCACCATCCCTGACCCCTCACCATGTCTGACCCCTCACCATGTCTGACCCCTCAACCTTCACAAAGCCTGACTCCTAAACTTCCCTGACCTTTCACCCCTCACCATTCTGACCCCTCATCCCTCACCAGTCCTCAATAACCCTGATCCCTCACCTCTCACCCCTCACCCCTCACCATCACTGACCCCTCACCCTTCACCAACCCTAAACCCTCACCGCTTACCAGCACTGACCCTTCGCCCTCACTACCCTTGACCCGTCACCAACCCTCACTGCTGACCCCTCACTGTTCCTGACCCCTCACTGTTCCTGACTCCTCACCGTTCCTGACCCCTCACTCTTCATCAAACCTAACCCCTCATCCCTCATCATCCCTGACCTTCATCCCTCACCAATCCTGACCCCTCACCTCCCACCATCCCTGATCCCTGTCCCCTCATCACTTCTGACCCTCATCCCTCACCCTCCCAGACCCCTCACCATCCCTAACCCTCACTCCGCAACAACCTTGACTCTTCACCCCTCATCATCCCTCATCCTTCATCATCCCTAACCCCTCATCCCTCAGCAACCCTGACCCCTCACCCCTCAGCAACCCTGACCCCTCATCCCTCAGCAACCCTGACCCCTCACCCCTCACCAACCCTGACCCCTCATCCCTCAGCGACCCTGACCCCTCACCCCTCAGCAACCCTGACCCCTCACTGCTCTCCACCCCTGACCTCTCACCATCCATGAATACTCACCATCACTGACCCCTCACCCCTCACCCTTTGACCTGTCACCATCACTGACCTCTCACCCCTCACCATCTCTCACCGCTCACTGTCCCTGACCCCTCAGCATCCAGCAATCCTGACCCCACACCCTTCACCATCCCTTACACCTCACTATCCCTGACCCCTCTCCATCCATCACCACTCACCACTCACCAACCCCAACCCCTCACCATGCCGGACTCCTGAACCCTCTCCATCCCTGACCCCTCACCATTCTGGACTCCTGACCCTTCTCCATCCCTGACCGCTCACCATTCCGGACTCCTGAACCCTCTCCATCCCTGACCGCTCACCATTCCGGACTCCTGAACCCTCTCCATCCCTGACCCCTCACCATGCCGGACTCCTGAACCCTCTCCATCCCTGACCCCTCACCATTCCGGACTCCTGAACCCTCTCCATCCCTGACCTCACCATTCGACTCCTGACCCCTCTCCATCCCTGGCCCTCACCATTCCGGACTCCTGCACCTCTCCATCCCTGACCGCTCACCATTCTGGACTCCTGACCCCTCTCCATCCCTGACCCCTCACCATTCCGGACTCCTGACCCCTCTCCATCCCTGACCACTCACCATTCCGGACTCCTGACCCCTCACCAACCCCGACCCCTCACCATTCCAGACTCCTGACCCCACTCCATCCCTGACCACTCACCATTCCGGACTCCTGGCCCCTCACCAACCCCGATCCCTCACCATTCCGGACTCCTGACCCATCACCATCCCTGACCCATCACCATCCCTGACCCCTCTACCCTCATCAACCCTGACCCCTCATCCCTCACCATCCCTGACCTATCAACTCTCACCATCACTGACCCCTCACCCCTCACCCTTTGACCTGTCACCATCACTGACCTCTCACCCCTTACCATCTCTCACCGCTCACTGTCCCTGACCCCTCAACATCCAGCAATCCTGACCCCACACCCTTCACCATCCCTTACACCTCACTATCCCTGACCCCTCTCCATCCATCACCACTCACCAACCCCAACCCCTCACCATGCTGGACTCCTGAACCCTCTCCATCCCTGACCCCTCACCATTCCGGACTCCTGACCCCTCACCAACACCAACCCCTCATCATTCCGGACTCCTGAACCCTCTCCATCCCTGACCCCTCACCATTCCAGACTCCTGACCCCTCTCCATCCCTGACCGCTCACCATTCCAGACTCCTGACCCCACTCCATCCCTGACCGCTCACCATTCTGGACTCCTGACCCTTCTCCATCCCTGACCGCTCACCATTCCAGACTCCTGGCCCCTCTCCATCCCTGACCGCTCACCATTCTGGACTCCTGTCCCCTCTCCATCCCTGACCGCTCACCATTCCGGACTCCTGACCCCACTCCATCCCTGACCACTCACCATTCCAGACTCCTGGCCCCTCTCCATCCCTGACCCCTCACCATTCCGGACTCCTGGCCCCTCACCAACCCCGATCCCTCGCCATTCCGGACTCCTGACCCATCACCATCCCTGACCCATCACCATCCCTGACCCCTCTACCCTCATCAACCCTGACCCCTCATCCCTCACCATTCCTGACCACTCAACCCTCTCCAACTCTGAGCTCTCAGCCCTCACATTCCTGACCCCTGACCCCTCACCAACGCTGACCTCTCATCTTTCACCAGTCCTGACCCCTCACCAATCCTGATGCCTCACCATCCCTGACCCGTCACTCCTCACCATCCCTGATCCCTCACCCCTCACCAACCCTGACCCCTGTCCCCTCAGAATCCCTCATCCCTCACCATTCCTGAACCCACACCTGTCCTGATCCCTCTCCA
Source organism: Sphyrna mokarran (assembly GCA_024679065.1). Lineage (NCBI taxonomy): Eukaryota > Metazoa > Chordata > Chondrichthyes > Carcharhiniformes > Carcharhinidae > Sphyrna > Sphyrna mokarran. Next base: position 20,247 of record JAGIQG010000347.1, on the reverse strand, counting down.
TTCCTGACCCCTCATTATCCTTGACCTCTCATTCCTCAGCAACCCTGAGCCTCACCCCTCACCATCCCTGACCCCCCTCACCACCCCATCAACCCGACCCCTCACCCATTACCAACTACAACCTCTCACCCCTCACCATCCCTGCCCCTCATCCTCACCATCCCTGACCTCTCAACCCTCACTATTGCTGACCCCTCACCCCTCACCAAAACTTCTCACCCCTCAGCATCTCTGCCCTTCATCCTCACCATCCCTGACCTCTCAACCCTCACTATTGCTGACCCCTCACCCCTCACCAAAACTGCTCACCCCTCAGCATCTCTGGCCCCTCATCCTCACCATCCCTGACCTTCAACCCTCACTATTGCTGACCCCTCACCAAAACTGCTCACCCCTCACTATTCCTGACCCACCTTAAGCCCTCAACAACACTGACCCCCTCACCAACACTGACTCCCTCACCAACACTGACCCCTCACCAACACTGACCCCCTCACCAACACTGACTCCCTCACCAACACTGACCCCCTAACCAACACTGACCCCCTCACCAACACTGACCCTTCACCAACACTGACCCCCTCACCAACACTGACCCTTCACCAACACTGACCGCTCAGCATCCCTGGCCCCTAACCAACACTGACCCCCCCCACCAACACTGACCCCTCACCTACACTGACCCCTCACCAACGCTGACCCCTCACCAACACTGACCGCTCAGCATCCCTGGCCCCTAACCTTCCTAACCCCTGACCCCTCACCATCCTTGACTCCTCATTCTGCATCATCTCTGTCACTTCACCATCCCTCACCCCTCAGACCTCAACATCCCTCACCATCAGTGACCCCTCAGCCCTCACCATCCCTCACCCTTCACTCCTCACCAACCATGAGCCCTCGCCACTCATCAATCCTGAACCCTCATCATTCCTGACCCCTCATCCTTCACTAACTCTGACCCCTCACTATCCCTGATCCCATTCACCTCACTGTCCCAGAACCATCATCCCTCACCAACCCAGACCACTCAGCCCTCACCACCTCTGACCCCTCACCATTCCTGACCCCTCACCCCTCACCATTCCTGAACTGTCAGCCCTCACCATCTGTGACCTTTCACTCCTTACCAACCCTGATCACTCACCCCTCACCTTCCCTGATCCCTCATCATCCCGAACCTCTCACCATCCCCTCACCATCTCTGACCCCTCACCATTCTCCCCTCACCATTCCTGACCCATCATTCTCACCACTCAGCCCTCTCCAACCCAGACCCTCACCCTCACCAACCCTGAACCCACAGCATCCGTGACTGTTAACCCCTTGCCAACCTTGACCCCTCACCCTTCACCCCTCACCAAGCCTGACCCCTCCCTTCACCAATGCTGACTCCTCAACATCCCTAATCCCTCACAATCCCTGATTCTTGACCCCCTTACCAACCTTGACTCCTCACCCCTCAGCAATCCTGACACTTCACCATACTTCACCCCCACCACCTCTGAACCCTGACCCCTCATCTACCCTGACCCCTCAATGTCCCTGACAGTTCATCCTTCACCATCCCTGACCTCTCACCTACCTTTATTCCTCACCCCTCACCATCCCTGACCCCTCACTAACCTTGACCCCTCACCCCTCACCAACCCTGGCCCCTCACCCCCTCACCCACCCTGATTCCTCACCCCTCACCAATACTGACCCTCACAAAACCTGAACCCTGACCCTCATCATATCTGATCCCTCACTATCCCTGACCCCTCACAATCCTGACACCGCATTCTCTCTCACCCCTACCACCTCTGACCCCTCACACCTCACCAACCCTCATCCCTCACCCTTCACCATTCCTGACCTCTCACCAACTCTGAGTCCTCACTCTGACCAATCCTGACCCCTGATCCCTTACCATCCCTGACCCCCTCACCTATCACCATTCCGGACCCCTCACCCCTTACCATCCTTCAGCCCTCACCTCTCACCATTCCTCACACATCACCCCTCACCATCCTTGTCCCCTCATCACTCACTATCCCAGACCCCTCACCATTCCCGTCCCCTGACCCCTCAGCATTCCTGACTTCTGACCAAACCTGATCCCTGACACCTCACATCCATGAGTCCTCACCCCACACCATCCCTGACCCCTTAACCCTCACCATTCTCGACCCCTCATCCCTCATCATCCCAAATCCCTCAGCCCTCACCATCCCTCACCCCTGACCCAGCCTATTCCTCAACCCTCACCATTCCTGACCTTGATCCGTCATCAATGCTGACCCTTCACCCATCACCATTCCTGACCCTTCACCCATCACCATTCCTGACCCTTCACCCATCACCATCCCTGACCCTTCACCCATCACCATCCCTGACCCTTCACCCATCACCATTCCTGACCCTTCACCCATCACCATTCCTGACCCTTCACCCATCACCATTCCTGACCCTTCACCCATCACCACTGACCCTTCACCTCACCATCCCTGACTTCCCCTCACATCCCTGACCCTTCACCCATCACCATCCCTGACCCCTCACCCTCACCATTCCTGACCTTCACCCATCATCATTCCTGACCTTCACCCATCACCATCCCTGACCCTTCACCCCTCACCAGTCCTGACCCCTCACCCATCACCAGTCCTGACCTTCACCCATCACCATTCCTGACCCTTCACTCATCACCATTCCTGACCCTTCACCCATCACCATCCCTGACCCTTCACCCCTCACCAGTCCTGACCCCTCACCCATCACCATCCCTGACCCTTCACCCATCACCATTCCTGACCCTTTACCCATCACCATTCCTGACCTTCCATCACCATCCGACCTTCCCCTCACCACCTGACCCTTCGCCCATTTCACCATCCCTGACCCTTCGCCCATCACCATCCCCCTGACCCTTCGCCCATCACCATCCCTGACCCTTCGCCCATCACCATCCCTGACCCTTCACCCATCACCATCCCTGACCCTTCACCCATCACCATCCCTGACCCTTCACCCATCACCATCCCTGACCCTTCACCCATCACCATCCCTGACCCTTCACCCATCACCATTCCTGACCCTTCACTCATCACCATCCCTGACTCTTCACCCATCACCATCCCTGACCCTTCACTCATCACCATTCCTGACCCTGCACCCATCACCATCCCTGACCCTTCACTCATCACCATTCCTGACCCTTCACCCATCACCATCCCTGACCCTTCACCTCACCATTCCTGACCCTCACCCATCACCTCCCTACCCTTCCACCATCCTGACCTTCACCCATCACCATCCCTGACCCTTCACCCCTCACCAGTCCTGACCCCTCACCCATCACCAGTCCTGACACCTCACCCCTCACCATTCCTGACCTTCACCCATCATCATTCCTGACCTTCACCCATCACCATCCCTGACCCTTCACCCCTCACCAGTCCTGACCCCTCACCCATCACCAGTCCTGACCTTCACCCATCACCATTCCTGACCCTTCACTCATCACCATTCCTGACCCTTCACCCATCACCATCCCTGACCCTTCACCCCTCACCAGTCCTGACCCCTCACCCATCACCATCCCTGACCCTTCACCCATCACCATCCCTGACCCTTTACCCATCACCATTACCATCCCTGACCCTTCGCCCATCACCATCCCTGACCCTTCGCCCATCACCATCCCTGACCCTTCGCCCATCACCATCCCTGACCCTTCGCCCATCACCATTCCTGACCCTTCACCCATCACCATCCCTGACCCTTCACCCATCACCATCCCTGACCCTTCACCCATCACCATTCCTGACCCTTCACCCATCACCATCCCTGACCCTTCACCCATCACCATCCCTGACCTCTGACCAACCTTTACACCTCACATCTCACCATTCCTGCCCACTCACCCCTCAATAACCCTCACCCCTTACCAACCCTAACGCCTCACCCCTCACCATTCCTGAGCCCTGACCCCTCACAATCCCTGATCCCTCACCATCTCTGACTCCTCACCAGGGTCCGGGTTGGTGAGAGATGAGAGGCCCAAAACCTTCCCTGACCTCTCACCTCTCACCAACCTTGATCCCTCACCCCCCTCCATTCCTGATCCCTGACCCTTCACCATCCCAGATCCCTCACCCTTCACCATCCCCTCACCCCTCGCCCCTCACCCCTCAACCTCCCTGACTCCTCACCCCTTACCATCCCTGAACCCTCACCCCTCGCCAATCTTGACCCCTCACCATCTCTGACCCCCCTGCGATCCCTGTCTACTCACCACACTGATCCCTGACCACTCAACACTCACCAACACTGACCCTTCATCCCTCACCAAACCTGACCCCTCAGCCCTCACCATTCCTGACCACTCGCTCACCCCTCACCAATCCCGACGCCTCACCATCCCTGACCCCTAACCTCCCTGATCCCTGACCTCTCAACATCCCTGACCCCTCACCATCCCTGACCGCTCACCCCTCACCAACCCTGTCCCCTCAACCCTCATCATATCTAACCCTTCACCAACACTGACCGCTCACACTTCACCAATCTTGATCCCACATCCCTCACCAACTCTGAAGCCACATCCCTGACCATCCCTCACCCTTCAGCATCCCTGACTCTTCAGCATCCCTGACTCTTCAGCATCCCTGGCCCCTCATTCCTCACCATCGCTAATCCGTCACCCCTCACCATCACAGGTCCCTCATCCTCACCATCCCTGTCCCTTCAGCCCGTACCATCTCTGACTCCTCACCATCGCTGTCACTCCTCAGCATATCAGATTGCTCACCCTTCCCATCACTCACCAACCCTGACCCCTCACCCTTCACCTCTCACCCCTCACCATCACTAACCCTTCACACCTCATCATCCCTCACCCCTCAATGGTTACCATCTCTGACCTCTAATTCCTCACCATCTCCCACCCCTCAGCCCTTACCATCCCTGACCCCTCACAAACCCTGACCCTTCACCATCCCTGTCTTCTCACCCCTCACCAAGCCTGATCCTTTACCCCTCATCCTTACCATCCCTGACCCCTCACCCCTTACAATTCCTGATCCTTACTGTTCCTGACCCCTCAGCCCTCACCAACATTGACACCTCACCATCCCTGACCCTTCATCTCTCACCATCTCTCACCACTCATCCCTCATCTGTCACCTTTCCTCGCCAATTCTGATCCTTCACCATCCATCTCCTCGACCCGGCATCATCTGTGACCACTTACCCCTCACCATCCGTGACCCTTCACCCCTCAAATCCCTGACCCTCACTCCTCATGAACCCTGATCTCTCACCATCCCTGACTCCTGACCCCTCACCATCCCAGGCCCAACTACCCTCACCACGCCTCACACCTCACCAACCCTGAGCCCTCAGCCCTCACCATCCCTGACACCTTACCCCTTACCAACCATGACCGCACGCCCCTCACCATCCTTGACCCCTCAGCCCTCACTAACTTTGACCCCTCTCTATACCTGACCCCATGACTGCTCATCTCTCATCATCCCTGACCCCCCACCAATCCTGACCCTTTACTATCCCTGACCCTTCACCATCCCTACCCCTCACTTCTCACCAACCCTGACCCCTCACCTCTCACCAACCCTGACCCCTCAGACCTCACCATCCCTCATAACTCTGATTCCCCATTCCTCAACATCCCTGTCCCCTCACCTCTCACCCTCCGTGACCCATCACAACTCAACATCTCTGACCCCTCACCATCCCTCCGCATGCCTGACCCCTCACCCCTTACTCTCCCTGACCCCTGACCCCTCACCATCTCTGATCCCTCACCATCTCTGTCCTTCACCCCTCACCATCTCTGATCCCTCACCATCTCTGTCCTCTCACCCCTCACCACCTCTGACCGATCATCCGTAACCAACTCTGACCCCTCACCCCTCACCAATCCTGACCCCTCAGCCATCATCCCTGACCCCTGACCCGTCACCATCCGTGACTCCTCACCACTCATCATTGCTAACCCCTCACTCCTCATGAACGCTGACCCCCTCACCCTCTCACAAGTTCTGTGCCTCAACACCCCTGACCCCTCACCATCCCTGACCTCTCACCCCTTACCATCTCTGACCCCTTACCCCTCACAAACGCTGACCCTCTCCCTCACCCATCACCAACTCTGACCCCTCATGAATCCTGACCTTTCATCCTACGAATCCTGAGCCCTCAGCCCTCACCCTCACCATCCCTCATTCCTCAACAGCCCTGATGCCTCACAATCTCTCACCACTCACCTCTCACCCCTCCCCCCTAACCCCTCACCATTCTAGGCCCCTCACCATTCTGGGCCCCTCACCATCCCTGACTGCTCACATCTCACCATCCCTGACCCCTTACCACTCACCATTCCTTAGCCTTCAACATCCCTAACCCTTCACCATCCCTGACCCCTCACCCCTCACCAACCCTGACCCCTCACCCCTCACCTCTCACCAACCCTGACCCCTCACCCCTCACCTCTCACCAACGCTGACCCTTCACCCCTCACCTCTCACCAACCCTGACCCTTTACCCTTCACCATCCCTGACCCCTCATACCTCATCATGCCTGATTACTCACTCTTTATTCCATCCCCTCACCATCCCCTCACCCCTCACCTCTCACCCCTCCTCACTATCTCTTACCCCTCACCGTCACTCTTCACCATCCCTGACAAGTCGTCCCTTACCATACCTGACCCTTCATCCCTCATCATACCATCCCTCGGCCCCTCACCATCCATGACTCCTAATCCCTCACCACCTCTGCCCCCTCACCGCCCACCAACACTGACCCCTCACTATCCCAGAGCCCTCAAAATCCTAACCCCTCACCCCTCAACCACACTGACCTCTCACCTCTCACTATTGCTGTCCCCTGACCTTTTACATTGCTGACCCCTCACCCCTCAGCATTTCTGACCCCTGACCTCGCACCAACATTGACCCTTCACCCCTCACTATTCCCGAACCCTTATCCCGCACCATCCCTCACCCCTCACCAAACCTGACCCCTCACCACTCACAATCCCTGGCCTCTCAACCACCACCAACGCTGACCCCTGAACCCTCACCTCTCACCATCCCTGACCTTCACCACTCATAAATACTGAGCCCTCAACATTCCTGACCCCTCACCATACCTGACCCCTCACCATCCCTCACCCCTCACGCCTCACCAATCCTGACCCCTCAGCCCTCACAAACCTTGACCCCTCATCATCCCTGACTCCTGACCCCTCACCAGCCCTGACCTCTCATTCCTCACCGTCCCTGACCCCTCACCGTCCCTGACCCCTCACCATCCCTCGACCCATCACCATCCCTGATCCCTCACCGATCAACAAACCTCACCCCTCACCTCAAACCAACCCTAAACCCTCATTGCTGTCCCCTGACCCCTCACCAACTCTGGCTCCTGACCTGTTATTATCCCTGACCCCTCCCCAACTCTCACCATCGCTGATCCCTTATCCCTCACCCCTGACCATCCCTCACCCCTCACCAACTCTGGGCCCTCATCTCTCACCATCCCTGGCCCTGCACAATCCCTGACTCCTGACCCCTCACCAAACCTGATCCTTCACCATCCCTGACCCCTCAATAAACCAGACCCCTTAGTCCGCAACATCCCTCATCATCCCACATCATCCCTCACCATCCCTGACTCCTCACCACTCACCATCCCTCACGCCTCACTCTTCACCAACCCTGAGAGCTCATCAGTCCCGAACCTCCACCCTTCAACAACCGTCATCACATACCATCCCTGACCTCCTGACCCCCTCACCAAAACTGATCCCTCACCCCTCATCATCCCTCAATCCTCACCATCCCTGACCCCTCACCCTTTAACATCCATGACCCCTGACCCCCCATTCTTTAAAATCCGTAACGACTGACCCAGCACCAAACCTGATCTCTTAATCCTCAGACTCACAGATCATTCAGTGGGTGGGGGAGGGGAGTGAGGTCAGATCAACCTCAGGGTGGGGGGAGGGGAGTGAGGTCGGATCATTCTCTGGGTGAGGGAGGGCAGTGAGGGGTCAGGATTGCTGAGAGGTCAGGGTTTGTGAGGTGTAAGGTGTGGTACAGGGTAAGGGGTCAGGGTTAGTGAGCGATGAAGCGGTGTGAGGTCAGAGATAGTGAGGAGTGAGAGGTTAGGAATGGTGAGGGGGTGAAGGGTCAGGTTTTGTCAGGGGTCAGAGAGGGGCGGGTGAGGGGTCAGGAATGGTGGGCTAAGATGGTGAGGGATGAGGTGTCAGGGATGATGAGTTGGTGAGAGGTCAGGGGTCAGTGATGGTGCTGAGTGATGGGTCAGGAATGGTGAGGGGTGAGGGGGTCAGGAATGGTGAGGGGTGATAGGGTCAGGCATGGGGAGAGTGAGGGGACAGAGATGGGACAGGGTCAGGAATGGTGAGGGGTCAGGGTTGGTGAGGGGTTAGAGTGAGGGATGGTGAGTGGTCAGGGATTTTGAGGATTGAGTTCAGGTATGTTGAGGAGTCAAGGTTTGTGAGGGGTGAGGGGTCAGGAATGGTGATGGTGAGGTGTCAGAGTTGATGAGAAGTAAGGAAAGATGAGGGATCAGGGGTCAGAGATAGTGAGAAGTGAGGGGTCGGGAATATTGAGGGGTGAGGGGTTAGGGATGGTGAGGGTGAGGGGTCAGGAATATTGAGGGGTGAGGGGTGAGGGATGGTGAGGGTGAGGGGTCAGGGATGGTGAGGTGTCAGGGATGGTGAGGGGTGAGGGATGGTGAGGGGTGACGTATGAGAGGTGACGGGTCAGTGTTGGTGAGGGGTGAGGGGTCAGGGATAGTGAGAGGTGAGGGGTGAAGGATCAGGATTGGTGAGGGGTGAGGGGTCAGGAATGGTGAAGGGTGAGGGGTCAGTGGTCAGGGATGGTGAGGGGTCAGGGGTCAGGATTGTGAGGGGTGAGGGGTCAGGGATGGTGAGAGGTCAGGGGTGATGAAGAATCAGGAGTCCGGGATGGTGAAGGTTGAGGGGTGAGGGATGATGGATGGTGAGGGGTGAGGGGTCATGGTTGATGAGGGGTGAGGGGTCAGGGATGGTGAGGCATCAGGGATGGTGAGGGGTGAGGGATGGTGAGGGGTGAGGGATGGTGAGGGGTGAGAGGTCAGAGCTGGAGAGTGGTGAGCGGTAAAGGATGGTGAGGGGCCTGGGATTGTGAGGGGTGAGGAGTCAGTGACAGTGAGTGGTCAGGGATGGTGAGGGGTGAGGAGTCAGAGAAGGTGAGGAGTGAGTTGTGAGGGATGGTAAGGGGTGAGGGGACAGGGATTGTGAGGAATTAGGGATGTTGAGGGGTGGGGTGAGGGGTTAGGGATGGAGAGGAATTAGGGATGGTGAGGGGTGAGGGGTGGCAGGGTCCGGGATGGTGAGATATGAGGGTCAGAGTTGGTCAGTGTTCAGTGATGGTGAGGGTTGAAGGATCAGGAATGGTTCGCAGTGAGGGGTTAGTGATGGTGAGGGATCAGGGATGATGGGGTCAGAGATGGTGATGGGTCAGGGGTCAGGGATAGTGAATGGTCTGGGATGGTGAGGGACGAGGAGTTATAGATGGTGAGGGATCAGAGGTCAGGGATGGTTAGGGGTGAGGGATAGTGAGGGGTCAGAGATGCTGGTGAGCAGTGAGGAGTCAGGGTAAGTGAGGCATAAGGGGTGAGGGATGGTAGGCACGTCAGGGGTCAGGGATGGGGGATTGTGAAGGGACAGGGATAGTGAGGGGGTGAGTGGTGAAGGATGGTGAGTGATCAGGGATAGTGAGGTGTGAGGGATGATGAGTGGTGTGGGGTCAGGGTTGGTGGGTGGTGAGGGGTTAGGAATGCTGAAGGGTCAGGGGTCAGGAATAGTGAAGGGTCAATGGTCAGGGAGAGTGAGGGGTGAGGGGTCAGGGGTCAGGGTTGGTGAGTGGTGAGGAGTGAGGGTTCATGGATGGTGAGGAGTCAACAATGGTGAGGGGTCAGTTTTTATGAGGGGTGAGGGGTCAGGAATATTGAGGATTGAGAAGTCAGGGATATTGAGGGGTCAAGGTTTGTGAGGGATGAAAGGTGAGTGTTGTTGAGTGAGGATTGAGGGATAGTGAGGGGTGAGAGTTGGTGAGGGCTGAGGGATGGCTAAGGATCAGAGATGATGAGGGGTTAGGGATGGTGAGGTGTCAGAGTTGTGAGGGGTGAGGGTTAGTGAGGGGTGAGTGGTCGGAGATGATGAGGGGTCAGGGATAATGAGGTGTCAGAGGTGTCAGAGTTGGTGAGGGATGAGGGGTGAGGGTCAGGAATGTCGAGGTGTGGGGGTTGAGAGGTCAGAGATGGTGCAGGATGAGGGTTCACAGAAGGTGAGGGTGAGGGATGGTGAGGTGTCAGGGTTGATGAGGGGTGAGGGATGGTGAGGTGTCAGGGTTGATGAGGGGTGAGGGATGGTGAGGTGTCAGGGTTGATGAGGGGTGAGGGATGGTGATGTGTCAGGGTTGATGAGTGGTGAGGGATGGTGAGGTGTCAGGGTTGATGAGGGATGTCGAGTCAGGGATGGTAGGGGTTAGGGATGTTGAGGGGTCAGGGGTCAGGGTTGATGAGGGGTGAGGAGTCTGGATTCGTGCAGGGTGAAGGGTCAGGGATCATGATGGGCCAAGAGTCAGGGGTGGTGAGGGGTGAGGTGTCAGCGATGGTGAGGGGTCAGGGGTCAGGATTTGTGAGGGCTGAGGGGTCAGAAGTGCAGTGTGGTGAGAGGTCAGGGGTGATGAGGGATCAGGAGTCCGGGATGATAAGGGGTCAGGATTGGTGAGAGATCAGGGATGGTGAGGGGTGAGGGGTCAGGTTTGGTGAGGGGTGAGGGGTCAGGGTTGGTGAGGGGTGAGGGGTCAAGAATGGTGAGGAATCAGAGGTCGGGGATGGTTAGGGTTGAGGGATAATGAGGGGTCAGAGGTCAGGGATGGTTAGGGGTGAGGGATAATGAGGGGTCAGAGATGCTGGTGAGCAGTGAGGATTCAGGGTAGGTGAGGCGTAAGGGGTGAGGGATGGTAGGCACGTCAGGGTTCAGGGATTGCGAGGGGTCAGGGATAGTGAGGGGTGAGTGGTGAAGGATGGTGAGTGATCAGGGATAGTGAGGTGTAAGGGATGATGAGTGGTGTGGGGTCAGGGTAGGTGGGTGGTGAGGGATTAGGAATGCTGAAGGGTCAGGGGTCAGGAATAGTGAGAGATCAGGGATGGTGGAGGGTCAGGGGTCAGGGATAGTGAGAGATCAGGGATGGTGAAGGGTCAGGGGTCAGGGATAGTGAGAGATCAGGGATGGTGAAGGGTCAGGGGTCAGGGATGGTGAGGGATGAGGGATAAGGGATGGTGAGGGGTGAGGGTCAGGGATGGTGAGGGATTAGGAATGCTGAAGGGTCAGGGGTCAGGGATAGTGAGAGATCAGGGATGGTGGAGGGTCAGGGGTCAGCGATCGTGGAGGATGAGGGATAAGGGATGGTGAAGGATGAGGGATCAGTGTTGGTCAGGGATGGTGAGGGGTGGGGGTCAGGATTGGTGCGGGGTGAGGAGTCAGGATTAGTGCGGGGTGAAGGGTCAGTGATGCTGAGGAGTGAGGGGGAAGGGTTTGTGAGGGGTGAGGTGTCAGCGATGGTGAGGGGTCAGGATTAGTGAGGGGTGACGGGTCAGGGGTGGTGAGGGGTGAATGGTCAACAATGATGAGGGATATGGGGTCAATGTTGGTGAGGGGTGAAGGGTCAGGGACAGTGAGCAGTCAGAGATGGTGAGGGGAGAGGGTCAGGGATGGTCAGAGATCAGGAATGGTGAGGGGTCAGTGACGGTGAGGGGTCAGGAATGGTGAGGGGTCAGGGTTGGTGAGGGGTCAGGGATGGTGAGGGGTCAGGGTTGGTGAGGGGTCAGGGATGGTGAGGGGTCAGTGTTGGTGAGGTTTAAGGTGTCAGAGATGGTGAGGGGTGAAGGATCTGGGTTGGTGAGGGTGTTACATAAACAAGGCCTCGTTTTATGGCTGATAAAATTGGATATTGTAAATGAAAGAATTGGATATATTAAAAATCAAACCCAGTCAAACCTCAGGCAGGCCAGTCGTACAAATCATAAACCTGTCTGTGTCTGACTCATCAGCCCCCTATCAAAGCTCATTGCCCCCTGACTGATATTTAGCAGGAGATCATTGCACCCTGTTGAAATGCACCGGCCGATTGTTAGAAACCCAGACTGGGCCAGACTTTCTGTCACCGGGAGTTCCTGCAGTGGGTTTAATCTGATAACAGGTTACATGGAAACAGCAGCGTGGAGGTGGACACCGGGGGGGGGGGGACAGACCCTGGTGTCCTGTCAGGCAAACATCAAGAAACCCACTGGGGATGGGAACCCCGTCCCCCAGGATCTCATTGAGCAGAAGCCAGAGAAGTTTCTGGAAAGGCAAACAGGCAGGAGGGGAAATAGAGGGACACATTTCAGAGACCAGCAGTGAAGAGAGGATGAGGGAGGTTGACCATCTGGAAGACTGACCAGAGAGGGAAGGAAGGAAGAAGCTGCCATCGAGACTCACCTTCGACACAACAAACCAGAGAGACTCAGAGAATCGAGCCTGCAGTTTAACCAAACCATCTCTGCGGGTAGAATATCTGATTTTGGGGTATTCTCTTGTTTTATGGGGGTAATTTAAGGGTTAATTGGTTATTATTAATAAACTTGTTGAACCTTTACTTGTGTTTGTCCTTTGTCCACCTTGTAAATAAGGGAACCGGGGTAAAACATTGGAGTAACCAAACTGGTCGAAAAAGGATCAGAGATTTTAAAATTACAACAAAATCATTCTCTGGGTGGAGGAGGGGAGTGAGGTCAGATCATTCTCTGGGTGGGGGAGGGGAGTGAGGTCAGATCATTCTCTGGGTGGGGGAGGGGAGTGAGGTCAGATCATGTGCATGAGAGATGGATTGGCCATGCTAAATTGCAACTTTGACGCAATCCATGTAGCCTAAAAATTGACCAACACTTACTCTCCCAAGACGTATTGCTTACGAGGATTGACTCCTAATTGACAGCAGGAGGACTCCTAATTGACATTGGTAAATTACAGGAAGCTCTGACAAATATTCATATGCATATCTGCAGACTGACTCACTCACACACCCCCTCACCCACCCCTACGCACACATCCTCACCCCCGCGCGAGTGCACACTCTGAATCTGAAAGGACAGAGTGAACCCAGCCAGGCCTGTGACACTGAATCAAAAAGGACAGAGTGAACCCAGCCAGGCCTGTGACACTGAATCAAAAAGGAGACAGTGAATTGAAACTGAAATTGAACTGAAATTGAAGACAGAGGGTGGTGGTTGATGGGAGATTTTCATCGTGGAGTTCGGTGACGAGTGGTGTGCCTCAGGGGTCTGTTTTGGGGCCCCTGCTGTTTGTAATTTTTATAAATGATCTGGATGAGGGTATTGAGGGATGGATCAGTAAATTTGCAGATGATACTAAAGTTGGTGGTGTGGTAGATAGTGAAGAGGGGTGTTTTAGTTTACAGAATGACTTGGACAAGTTGCAGAGCTGGGCCGAGAGGTGGCAAATGGAGTTTAATGTGGAAAGGTGTGAGGTAATGCACTTTGGCAGGAACAATAAATGTGTAGAGTATAGGGCTAATGGTAGGGCTCTTAATAGTGTTGAGGAACAGAAGGATCTTGGTGTATGTGTCAATAGATCCTGAAAGTAGGCAGTCAAGTGGATAAAGTTGTTAAGAAGGCATATGGAGTCTTAGCTTTTATTGGTAGGGGGATGGAATTTAGGAGCGGCAGCATCATGTTGCAACTGTACAAAACTCTAGTGCGGCCGCACTTGGAGTATTGTGTGCAGTTCTGGTCGCCACATTATAAGAAAGATTTGGAGGCATTGGAGAGGGTACAGAGGAGGTTTACCAGGATGTTGCCTGTTATGGAGGGCAGGTCCTATGAAGAGAGGTTGAAGGATTTGAGGTTGTTTTCGTTAGAAAGGAGGCGGCTAAGGGGGGATCTTATTGAAGCATATAAGATGATTAGAGGTTTGGATAGGGTGGACAGTGATAGCCTTTTTTCCTAGGATGGAGAAAGCTAGCACGAGGGGACACAGCTTTAAATTAAGGGGTATAGTTATAGGACGGATATCAGAGGTAGGTTCTTTACTCAAAGAGTGATTAGGGAGTGGAATGCCCTGCCTGCAGCTGTTATAGATGCGCCAAGTTTGGTGGCGGTTAAGAGGTTAGTTGATAAGTATATGGAAGAGAAGGGAATGGTTTAGTTTGGAGGGGCATTGCTTTTTATTTTGGTCGGCACAACATCGAAGGCCGAAGGGCCTGTTCTGTGCTGTATTGTTCTATGTTCTATGTTCTATGTTCTATGAAACTACACACCTTTGGACCCTAAGTGCATTTATCATGGCCAATTCACCTAACCGACACATCTTCGGACACTAAAGGAAATTTAACATGACCAATCCACCACTCGTACACATCTTGTGACACCACGGGACAATTTAGCATGGCCAAACCACTTCTCGTACATATTTTGGACATTAAGGTGAATTTAGCATGGCCAATTAACCAAACCTACACATTTTTCAACCTAAGAGACAATTTAGCCTGGCCAATCCACCCTAACCTACACACCTTGGGACAGCAGGGGGAATTTAGCCTGGCCAATCCACCCTAACCTACACACCTTGGGACAGCAGGGGGAATTTAGCCTGGCCAATCCACTCTAACCTACACACCTTGGGACAGCAGAGGGAATTTAGCCTGGCCAATCTGCCTAATTACATAACTTGGAATATTAAGGTGCAGTTTAAGCGATTAAGCGAATTAAGGATTATAGGGAGCAAGCGGGTAAGTGGAACTGATCCACTTCAGATCAGCCATGATCTTATTGAATGGTGGGGCAGGCTCGAGGGGCTGGATGGCCAACTCCTGCTCCTCTTTCTTATGATCTTATGTTCTTTAGCATGGCCAATCCATCTAACCGACACTCCTTGGGTCAGTCAGGGGCAATCTTGTACATATCCTGGGACATGAAGGGGCAATTTAGCACGGCCAATCCACCTCCCGTGCACATCTTGTGACACTAAGGACAATTTAGTCTGGCCTCCACACCTCTCATACACATCTTGGTACACGAAGATGAATTTAGCCAATCCACCTAACCTACACATATCGCCTCTTAGTATCCCAAGATGTGTAAGTTATGGCGATTGGCCATGAAAATTGACCCTTCATGACCCAAGATGTGTACGAAATGTGGATTGACCATGCTAAATTCCCCTTAGTATCCCAAAATGTATACGAGAGGTGGATTGGTAACATTAAGTTGCCTCTTAGAGTCACAAGGTGTGTCGGTTAGATGGATTGGCCATGCTAAATTGCACCTGTAGTGTCCCAAGATGCGTACAAGTGGTGGATTAGCCATGCTAAATTACCCCTTAATGTTCCAAAATGTGTATGAGAAGTGGAGTGGCCGTGCTAAACTGCCCCTCTCTCCCAAGAAGTGTACTTTAGGTGGATTGGTGATCCTAAATTGCACCTTCACTTCCTGAAATGTTCAAGTTAGGTGTATTGGCCAAGCTAACTTGCCCCTGACTGTCCCAATTTAGCATGGCCAGTCCATCTAACCTACACATTTTGGGACAGTAAGGGGCAATTTAGCCTGGCCAATAAACCTCTTGTACATGTCTTGGGACACGAGTAGGAATTTAACATGGCCAATCCATATCTTGCACACAAGTTGGGACACTAAAAGGCAATTTAGCCTGGCCGATGCACCTCTCATATACATCTTGGCACACTAAGATGAATTTAGCATGGCCAATCCACCTAACCTTCACATCTTGGGACAGTCAGGGGCAATTTAGCCTGGCCAATACATCTAACTTGAACATTTCAGGAAGTGAAGGTGCAATTTAGCATCACCAATCCACCTAAAGTACACTTCTTGGGACAGAGGGGTAATTTAGCATGGCCAATCCACCACTTGTACGCACCTTGGGACACTACAGGTGCAATTTAGCATGGCCAATCCATCTAACCGACACATCTTGTGACTCTAAGAGGCAATTTAATGTTGCCAATCCACCTCTCGTATACATTTTGGGATACTAAGGGGGATTTTTCATGGCCAAACCACATCTCGTACACATCTTGGGTCATGAAGGGTCAATTTTCATGGCCAATCGCCATAACTTACACATCTTGGGATACTAAGAGGCAATTCAGTTTGGCCAGTCCACCTAACGTATACATCTTGGGGCACTAAGGGGGTCTTAACATCTCTAATTCTCCTCTCATCCACATCTTGGGATGCTAAAGGATTTAGCCGGGCCAATCACCACATGTGCACATCTTGGGAAATGAAGGGGCAATTTAACCTGGCAAATCCACCTCTCATACTCATCTTGGGACACGAAGAGGTGGTTCAGCACATCCAATCCCCCTAACCTCCATGTCTTGGGACACGAAGGGGCAATCCATCAAACTTACACATCTGTGAACAATAAGGGGCAATTTAGTGTCACCTGTATACATATATATCTTGGCACATTAAGGGGAATTGTAACATGGCCAATTCATCTCTTTATGAGGCTAAAGGGCAATTTAGCCCGGCCAATCCACATTCATAGACATCTTTGGACACTAAGGAGAATTTCGCCCGGCCTATGCACCTCTCCTACACATCTTGGCACATTAAGATGAATTTATCAAGGCCAATCCACCCAAACTACACATCTTAGCACACTATGGGGAATTTGGCATGGCCAATCCATCTCTCGTACACACTTTGGGACATGAAGGGGCGATTTAGCTTCCCAAATTCCCCTAGCCAATATGTCTTGGGGCATATTTAGAACATCGAATAGCACAGTACAGGCCCTTCGGCCCTCAATGTTGTGCCGAGCTTTGTCTGAACCCAAGATCAAGCTATCCCACTCCCTATCATTCTGGAGTGCTCCATGTGCCTCTCCAATAACTGCTTGAAAGTTCCTAAAGTGTCCGACTCCACTATCACAGCAGGCAGTGTATTCTACACCCCAACCACTCTCTGAGTAAAGAATCTACCTCAGACATCCCTCCTATATCTCCCACCATGAACCTTATAGTTATGCCTCCTAGGAACAGCTACATCCACCCGAGGAAAAAGTCTCTGCATGTCTACTCTATCAATCACTCTCATCATAAACCTCTATTAAGTCACCTCTCATCCTCCTCCGCTCTAAAGAGAAAAGCCTCAGCTCCCTCAACCTTTCCTCATAAGACCTACCGTCCAAACCAGGCAGCATCCTGGTAAATCTCCTCTGCACTCTCTCCAATGCTTCCACATCCTTCTTATAGTGAGGTGACCAGAACTGTACACAATATTCCAAATGTGGTCTCATCAAGGTCCGGTATAGTTACAGCATAATCCCACGGTTCTTAAACTCAAACCCCCTGTTAATAAACACTAACACACTATAAGCTTCTTCACACTCTATCCACTTGAGTGACAACCTTCAGAGATCTGTGGATATGAACCCAAGATCTCTCTGTTCCTCCACATTCCTCAGAACCCTGCCGTTGACCCTGTAATCCACATTCAGGTTTGTCCTACCAAAATGAATCCCCTCGCACTTATCAGGGTCTGTATTTGGAGTCGGGGTTTAGGGTTGGGGCCTCTTCTAGGGGTCAGGGCTCAGGGTTGGTGCTTGTACCCGGGTCAGGGTTCAGGGTTTGGCCTTGTACTCAGGGTCAGGGTTCAGGGTTGGTGCCTGTACTTGGGGTAGGGGTTCAGGGTTGGTGCCTGTACTTGGGGTCGGCGTTCAGTGTTGAAGCCTGTACTCAGGTCAGAATTCAGGCTTGGGGCCTGTACTCAGGGTCAGGGTTCAAGGTTGAGGCTTGTGTAATCGGGGTCAGCGTTCAAGGTTGGGGCCTGTAATCGGAGTCAGGATTCAGGTTTTGGGACTGTACTCACACACTCTCTCACATACACACAGACACACGCACACTTTCTCACACATGCATTCTTTCACACACGAATTCTCTCTCATGAACATGCTCTCTCACACACACTATCTCACACACATGCATTCTGTCTCTCTCACACATTCTCATCCACACGCACTCTCTCTCACAAACACATTCTCTCGCACACATACACATACACACACTCTCTCTCATTCACACACTCTCTCATACCCTCCCTTCTCACACACACTGTCCCTGTCAACCTCTCACACACACACACACACACACACACACACTCTCTCTCACGTATACTATTTCTCACATGCACTCTCTCTCTCACACATGTATTCCCTCACACACACACACTCTTTGACACACAATCGGGGTCAGGGTTCCGGGTTGGGGCCTGCACTCACACATGCACTCACACATGCACACTGTCTCACACGCACACTCTAGCATACTCACTCTCTCACACATGCATTCTTTCACACATAAGCTCTCTCTCACACACACACATTCTCTCACACACAAGCACTCTGTCTCTCACACATGCACTCTCTCACACACTCTGTCTATCACACATGCACTCTCCCAAACACACATTCCCCTCTCACACACACACACACACACATTCTCTCTCTCAGACATGCAGTCTGTCACACACACACACACACTCACAAATACCCTCTCACAAACATTCTCTGACATATACACACACACTGTCTCACACACACTCTACCCCACCCTTTCCTCTGGGTCAGGGTTCAGAGTGTGTCCACGGGGTTAGAGTTCAGAGCCTGTTATCAGGGTCAGGGTTTGGGACCTATCCTCAGTGTTAGGACCCAGGGCCTGTGCTCAGGATCCAGGTTTAGGTTTGGGGCCTGTACTCGGGGTCAGAGTTCAGGGTTTGGGACCTGTACTCGGGGTCAGAGTTCAGGCTTTGAGGCCTGTACTCGGGGTCAGAGTTCAGGCTTTGGGGCCTGTACTCGGGGTCAGAGTTCAGGGTTTGGGGCCTGTACTCGGGGTCAGAGTTCAGGGTTTGGGGCCTGTACTCGGGGTCAGAGTTCAGGGTTTGGGGCCTGTACTCGGGGTCAGAGTTCAGGGTTTGGGGCCTGTACTCGGGGTCAGAGTTCAGGGTTTGGGGCCTGTACTCGGGGTCAGAGTTCAGGGTTTGGGGCCTGTACTCGGGGTCAGAGTTCAGGGTTTGGGGCCTGTACTCGGGGTCAGAGTTCAGGGTTTGGGGCCTGTACTCGGGGTCAGGGTGCAGGGTTGAGGCCTATATTCGGGGTCAGATTCAGGGTTTGGGACCTGTATTCGGGGTCAGGGTTCAGAGTTTGGTGCATGTAATCAGGGTCAGGGTTCAGGGTTGGGGCCTGTACTTGGTGTCAGGATTCAGTGTTGGGGCCTGTACTCGGGCTCAGGGTTCAGGGTTGGGGTCTGTACTCGGGGTCAGGGTTCAGGGTTGGGGTCTGTACTCGGGGTCAGGATTCAGGGTTGGGGTCTGTACTTGGGGTCAGGATTCTGGGTTGGGGTCTGTACTCGGGGTCAGGGTTCAGGGTTGGGGCCTGTACTCGGGGTCAGGGTTCAGGGTTGGGGCCTGTACTTGGGGTCAGGGTTCAGGGTTGGGGTCTGTACTCGGGGTCAGGATTCTGGGTTGGGGTCTGTACTTGGGGTCAGGATTCTGGGTCAGGGTTCAGGGTTGGTGCCTGTACTCAGGGTCAGGGTTCAGGGTTGGGGTCTGTACTCGGGGTCAGGATTCTGGGTTAGGGTTCAGGGTTGGGGTCTGTACTCGGGGTCAGGATTCTGGGTCAGGGTTCAGGGTTCGGGGCCTGTACTCAGGGTCAGGGTTCAGGGTTGGGTCTGTACTCGGGGTCAGGATTCTGGGTCAGGGTTCAGGGTTGGGTCTGTACTCAGGGTCAGTTCGGGTCAGGGTTCGGGGCCTGTACTCGGGGTCAGGGTTCAGGGTTGGGGTCTGTACTCGGGGTCAGGGTTCTGGGTCAGGGTTCAGGGTTCGGGGCCTGTACTCAGGGTTCAGGGTTCGGAGCCTGTACTCAGGGTTCAGGGTTCGGGGCCTGTACTCAGGGTTCCGGGTTCAGGGTTCGGGGCCTGTACTCAGGGTTCAGGGTTCGGGGCCTGTACTCAGGGTTCAGGGTTCGGGACCTGTACTCAGGGTTCCGGGTTCAGGGTTCGGGGCCTGTACTCGGGGTCAGGGTTCAGGGTTCGGGGCCTGTACTCAGGGTCAGGGTTCAGGGTTCGGGGCCTGTACTC
>JAGIQG010000346.1:0-36720 GCA_024679065.1 Sphyrna mokarran | reverse complement strand
GATTTGAGGTTGTTTTCGTTAGAAAGGAGGCGGCTAAGGTGGGATCTTATTGAAGATATAAGATGATTAGAGGTTTGGATAGGGTGGACAGTGATAGCCTTTTTCCTAGGATGGAAAAAGCTAGCACGAGGGGACACAACTTTAAATTAAGGGGTATGAGTTATAGGACGGATATCAGAGGTAGGTTCTTTACTCAAAGAGTGATTAGGGAGTGGAATGCCCTGCCTGCAGCTGTTGTAGATGCGCCAAGTTTGGTGGCGTTTAAGAGGTTAGTTGATAAGTATATGGATGAGAAGGGAATGGTTTAGTTAGGAGGGATTGCTTTTTATTTTGGTCGGCACAACATGCGAAGGCCGAGGGCCTGTTCTGTGCTGTATTGTTCTATGGTTTACTCACTGTCTAATCAATAATCCCAATTGTCCCATTTACTTTACTCACTGTCTAATCAATAATCCCAACTGTCCCATTTACTTTACTAACTGTCTAATCAATAATCCCAACTGTCCTATATACATTACTAACTGTCTAATCAATAATCCCAACCGTCCCCTTTTACTTTACTAACTGTCCAATCAATAATCCCAACTGTCCCATTTACGTTACTCACTGTCTAATCAACAATCCCAACTGTCCCATTAGTTTACTAACTGTCTAATCAATAATCCCAACAGTCCCATTTAGTTTACTCACTGTCTAATCAACAATCCCAACTGTCCCATTTACTTTACTCACTGTCTAATCAATAATCCCCATTGTCCCATATACTTTACTCACTGTCTAATCAATAATCCCAACTGTCCCATTTACTTTACTAACTGTCTAATCAATAATCCCAACTGTCCCATTTACTTTACTCACTGTCTAATCAACAATCCCAACTGTCCCATTTACTTTACTCACTGTCTAATCAACAATCCCAACTGTCCCATTTACTTTACTAACTGTCTAATCAATAATCCCAACTGTCCCATTTACTTCACTCACTCTCAAATCAACAAGCCCAACTGTCCCATTTACTTTACTAACTGTCCAATCAATAATCCCAACAGTCCCATTTAGTTTACTCAATGTCTAATCAACAATCCCAACTGTCCCATTTACTTTACTAACTGTTTAATTTAATTCAATTGAATTGAATTGAATTTAATTTAATTTAACTGTTTAATTTACTAACTGTCTAATCAATAATCCCAACTGTCCCATTTAGTTTACTCACTGTCTAATCAATAATCCCAACTGTCCCATTTAGTTTACTCACTGTCTAATCAATAATCCCAACTGTCCCATTTACTTTACTAATTGTTTAATCAATAATCCCAATTGTCCAATACACTTTACTAACTGTCTAATCAATAATCCCAACTGTCCCATTTACTTTACTCACTGTCTAATCAACAATCCCAACTGTCCCATTTACTTTACTAACTGTCTAATCAACAATCCCAACTGTCCCATTTACTTTACTCACTGTCTAATCAATAATCCCAACTGTCCCATTTACTTTACTCACTGTCTAATCAATAATCCCAACTGTCCCATTTACTAACTGTCTAATCAATAATCCAACAGTCCCATTTAGTTTACTCACTGTCTAATCAAAAATCCCAACTGTCCCATTTACTTTACTCACTGTCTAATCAATAATCCCAACTGTCCCATTTACTTTACTCACTGTCTAATCAATAATCCCAACTGTCCCATTTACTTTACTAACTGTCTAATCAATAATCCCAACTGTCCTATATACATTACTAACTGTCTAATCAGTAATCCCAACCGTCCCAATTACTTTACTAACTGTCCAATCAATAATCCCAACTGTCCCATTTACGTTACTCACTGTCTAATCAACAATCCCAACTGTCCCATTTACTTTACTAACTGTGTAATCAATAATCCCAACAGTCCCATTTAGTTTACTCACTGTCTAATCAACAATCCCAACTGTCCCATTTACTTTACTCACTGTCTAATCAATAATCCCCATTGTCCCATTTACTTTACTCACTGTCTAATCAATAATCCCAACTGTCCGATTTACTTTACTAACTGTCTAATCAATAATCCGAACTGTCCCATTTACTTTACTCACTCTCAAATCAACAATCCCAACTGTCCCATTTACTTTACTAACTGTCTAATCAATAATCCCAACTGTTCCATTTAATTTACTTACTGTCTAATCAACAATCCCAACTGTCCCATTTACTTTACTCACGGTCTAATCAATAATCCCAACTGACCCATTTACTTCACTAACTGTCTAATCAACAATCCCAACTGTCCCATTTACTTTACTCACTGTCTAATCAACAATCCCATCTGTCCCATTTACTTTACTAACTGTCTAATCAATAATCCCAACTGTCCCATTTACTTTACTAACTGTCTAATCAACAATCCCAACTGTCCCATTTACTTCACTAACTGTCCAATCAATAATCCCAACTGTCCCACTTACTTTACTCACTGTCTAATCAACAATCCCAACTGTCCCATTTACTTTACTAACTGTCTAATCAATAATCCCAACTGTCCCATTTACTTTAGTAACTGTCTAATCAACAATCCCAACTGTCCCATTTACATCACTAACTTTACAATCAATAATCCCAACTGTCCCATTTACTTTACTCACTCTCAAATCAACAATCCCAACTGTCCCATTTACTTTACTAACTGTCAAATCAATAATCCCAACTGTCCCATATACTTTACTAAATGTCTAATCAATAATCCCAACTGTCCCATTTACTTCACTAACTGTCCAATCAATAATCCCAACTGTCCCATTTACGTTACTCACTGTCTAATCAACAATCCCAACTGTCCCATTTACTTTACTAACTGTCTAATCAATAATCCCAACAGTCCCATTTAGTTTACTCACTGTCTAATCAACAATCCCAACTGTCCCATTTACTTTACTCACTGTCTAATCAATAATCCCAATTGTCCCATTTACTTTACTCACTGTCTAA
Source organism: Sphyrna mokarran (assembly GCA_024679065.1). Taxonomy (NCBI): domain Eukaryota; kingdom Metazoa; phylum Chordata; class Chondrichthyes; order Carcharhiniformes; family Carcharhinidae; genus Sphyrna; species Sphyrna mokarran. The sequence continues at coordinate 33,739 of JAGIQG010000346.1, read as the reverse complement.
TCAATAATCCCAACTGTCCCATTTACTTTACTAACTGTCTAATCAATAATCCCAACTGTCCCATATACTTTACTAACTGTCTAATCAATAATCCCAACTGTCCCATTTACTTTACTAACTGTCCAATCAATAATCCCAACTGTCCCATTTACGTTACTCACTGTCTAATCAACAATCCCAACTGTCCCATTTACTTTACTAACTGTCTAATCAATAATCCCAACAGTCCCATTTAGTTTACTCACTGTCTAATCAATAATCCCAACTGTCCCATTTACTTTACTAACTGTCTAATCAATAATCCCAACTGTCCCATTTAGTTTACTCACTGTCTAATCAACAATCCCAACTGTCCCATTTACTTTACTAACTGTTTAATTTAATTGAATTGAATTGAATTGAATTTAATTTAATTTAACTGTTTAATTTACTAACTGTCTAATCAATAATCCCAACTGTCCCATTTAGTTTACTCACTGTCTAATCAATAATCCCAACTGTCCCATTTAGTTTACTCACTGTCTAATCAATAATCCCAACTGTCCCATTTACTTTACTAACTGTTTAATCAATAATCCCAATTGTCCAATACACTTTACTAACTGTCTAATCAATAATCCAAACTGTCCCATTTACTTTACTCACTGTCTAATCAACAATCCCAACTGTCCCATTTACTTTACTAACTGTCTAATCAACAATCCCAACTGTCCCATTTACTTTACTCACTGTCTAATCAATAATCCCAATTGTCCCATTTACTTTACTCACTGTCTAATCAACAATCCCAACTGTCCCATTTACTTTACTCACTGTCTAATCAATAATCCCAACTGTCCCATTTACTTTACTAACTGTTTAATCAATAATCCCAATTGTCCAATACACTTTACTAACTGTCTAATCAATAATCCCAATTGTCCCATTTACTTTACTCACTGTCTAATCAACAATCCCCACTGTCCCATTTACTTTACTCACTGTCTAATCAATAATCCCAATTGTCCCATTTACTTTACTCACTGTCTAATCAATAATCCCAACTGTCCCATTTACTTTACTCACTGTCTACTCAATAATGCCAACTGTCCCATATACTTTGCTAACTGTCTAATACCTAATCCCAACTGTCCAATGCACTTTACTAACTGTCTACTCAATAATCCCAATTGTCCCATTTACTTTACTAACTGTCCAATCAATAATCCCAACTGTTCAATACACTTTACTAACTGTCTAATCAATAATCCCAATTGTTCCATTTACGTTACTAACTGTTTAATCAATAATCCCAACTGTCCCATATACTTTACTCACTGTCTAATCAATAATCCCAGCTGTCCCATTTATTTACTAACTTCTAATCAATAATCCCAACTGTCCAATACACTTTACTGACTGTCTAATCAATAATCCCAACTGTCCCATTTACTTTACTCACTGTCTAATCAATAATCCCAACTGTCCCATTTACTTTACTCACTGTCTAATCAATAATCCCAACTGACCCATTTACTTTACTAACTGTCTAATCAATAATCCCAACTGTCCCATTTACTTTACTCACTGTCTAATCAATAATCCCAACTGTCCCATTCACTTTACTCACTGTCTAATCAATAATCCCAACTGTACCATTTACTTTACTCACTGTCTAATCAATAAACCCAACTGTACCATTTACTTTACTCACTGTCTAATCAATAATCCCAACTGTCCAATACACTTTACTAACTGTCTAATCAATAATCCCAACTGTCCAATACACTTTACTAACTGTCTAATCAATAATCCCAACTGTCCAATACACTTTACTAACTTTCTAATCAATAATCCCAACTGCCCAATACACTTTACTAACTGTCTAATCAATAATCCCAACTGCCCCATACACTTTACTAACTGTCTAATCAATAATCCCAATTGTCCCATTTACTTTACTCACTGTCTAATCAATAATCCCAACTGTTCCCATTTAGTTTACTCACTGTCAAATCAATAATTCCAACTGTCCCATTTACTTTACTCACTGTCTAATCAACAATCCCAACTGTCCCATTTACTTTACTCACTGTCTAATCAATAATCCCAAATGTCCAATACACTTTACTAACTGTCTAATCAATAATCCCAACTGTCCCATTTACTTTACTCACTGTCTAATCAATAATCCCAACTGTCCAATACACTTTAATAACTGTCTAATCAATAATCCTGACTGTCCAATACACTTTACTAACTGTCTAATCATTAATCCCAATTGTCTCATTTACTTTTCTAACTTTCTAATCAATAATCCCAACTGCCCCATACACTTTACTAACTGTCTAATCAATAATCCCAACTGCCCCATACACTTTACTAACTGTCTAATCAATAATCCCAATTGTCCAATTTACTTTACTCACTGTCCAATCAATAATCCCAACTGTCCTATTTACTTTATTAATTTTCTACTCAATAATCCCAACTGTCCCATTTACGTTACTAACTCTCTAATCAATAATCCCAACTGTCCCATTTACTTTATTAATTTTCTACTCAATAATCCCAAGTGTCCCATTTACTTTACTCACTGTCTAATCAATAATCCCAACTGTCCCATATACTTTACTAACTGTCTAATCAATAATCCCAACTTTCCCATTTACTTTACTAACTGTCTAATCAATAATCCCAACTGTCCCATTTACTTTACTCACTGTCTAATCAACAATCCCAACTGTCCAATTTACTTTACTCACTGTCTAATCAACAATCCCAACTGTCCCATTTACTTTACTAACTGTCTAATCAAAAATCCCAACTGTCCCATTTCCTTTACTCACTCTCAAATCAACAATCCCAACTGTCCCATTTACTTTACTAACTGTCTAATCAATAATCCCAACTGTCCCATGTACTTTACTAACTGTCTAATCAATAATCCCAACTGTCCCATTTACTTCACTAACTGTCCAATCAATAATCCCAACTGTCCCATTTACGTTACTCACTGTCTAATCAACAATCCCAACTGTCCCATTTACTTTACTAACTGTCTAATCAATAATCCCAACTGTCCCATTTACTTTACTCACTGTCTAATCAACAATCCCAACTGTCCCATTTACTTTACTCACTGTCTAATCAACAATGCCAACTGGCCCATTTACTTTACTAACTGTCTAATCAACAATCCCAACTGTCCCATTTACTTTACTAACTGTCTAATCAACAATCCCAACTGTCCCATTTCCTTTACTCACTCTCAAATCAACAATCCCAACTGTCCCATTTACTTTACTAACTGTCTAATCAATAATCCCAACTGTCCCATATACTTTACTAACTGTCTAATCAATAATCCCAACTGTCCCATTTACTTCACTAACTGTCCAATCAATAATCCCAACTGTCCCATTTACGTTACTCACTGTCTAATCAACAATCCCAACTGTCCCATTTACTTTACTAACTGTGTAATCAATAATCCCAATGTCCCATTTAGTTTACTCACTGTCTAATCAACAATCCCAACTGTCCCATTTACTTTACTCACTGTCTAATCAATAATCCCAATTGTCCCATTTACTTTACTCACTGTCTAATCAATAATCCCAACTGTCCCATTTACTTTACTAACTGTCTAATCAATAATCCCAACTGTCCCATATACTTTAGTAACTGTCTAATCAATAATCCCAACTGTCCCATTTACTTTACTAACTGTCCAATCAATAATCCCAACTGTCCATTTACGTTACTCACTGTCTAATCAACAATCCCAACTGTCCCATTTACTTTACTATCTGTCTAATCAATAATCCCAACAGTCCCATTTAGTTTACTCACTGTCTAATCAACAATCCCAACTGTCCCATTTACTTTACTCACTGTCTAATCAATAATCCCAATTGACCGAATTATACTTTACTGATTTTCTACTCAATAATCCCAACTCTACAATACACACTAGTAACTGTCTAATCAATAATCCCAATTGTCCAATACACTTTAATAACTGTCTAATCAATAATCCCAACTGTACCATTTACTTTACTCACTGTCTAATCAATAATCCCAACTGTCCAATACACTTTAATAACTGTCTAATCAATAATCCTGACTGTCCAATACACTTTACTAACTGTCTAATCATTAATCCCAATTGTCTCATTTACTTTTCTAACTTTCTAATCAATAATCCCAACTGCCCCATACTATTTAATAACTGTCTAATCAATAATACCAACTGCCCCATACACTTTACTAACTGTCTAATCAATAATCCCAATTGTCCAATTTACTTTACTCACTGTCCAATCAATAATCCCAACTGTCCTATTTACTTTATTAATTTTCTACTCAATAATCCCAACTGTCCCATTTACTTTCATAACTCTCTAATCAATAATCCCAACTGTCCCATTTACTTTACTCACTGTCTAATCAATAATCCCAACTGTCCAATACACTTTACTAACTGTCTAATCAATAATCCCAACTGTCCAATACACTTTACTAACTGTCTAATCAATAATCCCAACTGTCCAATACACTTTACTAACTTTCTAATCAATAATCCCAACTGCCCAATACACTTTACTAACTGTCTAATCAATAATCCCAACTGCCCCATACACTTTACTAACAGTCTAATCAATAATCCCAATTGTCCCATTTACTTTACTCACTGTCTAATCAATAATCCCAACTGTTCCCATTTAGTTTACTCACTGTCAAATCAATAATTCCAACTGTCCCATTTACTTTACTCACTGTCTAATCAATAATCCCAACTGTCCCATTTACTTTACTCACTGTCTTATCAATAATCCGAACTGTCCCATTTACTTTACTAACTGTCTAATCAATAATCCCAACTGTCCCATTTACTTTACTCACTGTCTAATCAATAATCCCAACTGTCCCATTTACTTTACTCACTGTCTAATCAATAATCCCAACTGTACCATTTACTTTACTCACTGTCTCATTTACTTTACTCACTGTCTAATCAATAATCCCAACTGTCCAATACACTTTACTAACTGTCTAATCAATAATCCTGACTGTCCAATACACTTTACTAACTGTCTAATCATTAATCCCAATTGTCTCATTTACTTTTCTAACTTTCTAATCAATAATCCCAACTGCCCCATACACTTTACTAACTGTCTAATCAATAATCCCAACTGCCCCATACACTTTACTAACTGTGTAATCAATAATCCCAATTGTCCAATTTACTTTACTCACTGTCCAATCAATAATCCCAACTGTCCTATTTACTTTATTAATTTTCTACTCAATAATCCCAACTGTCCCATTTACGTTACTAACTCTCTAATCAATAATCCCAACTGTCCCATTTACTTTATTAATTTTCTACTCAATAATCCCAACTGTCCCATTTACTTTACTCACTGTCTAATCAATAATCCCAACTGTCCCATATACTTTACTAACTGTCTAATCAATAATCCCAACTTTCCCATTTACTTTACTAACTGTCTAATCAATAATCCCAACTGTCCCATTTACTTTACTCACTGTCTAATCAACAATCCCAACTGTCCAATTTACTTTACTCACTGTCTAATCAACAATCCCAACTGTCCCATTTACTTTACTAACTGTCTAATCAACAATCCCAACTGTCCCATTTACTTTACTCACTCTCAAATCAACAATCCCAACTGTCCCATTTACTTTACTAACTGTCTAATCAATAATCCCAACTGTCCCATGTACTTTACTAACTGTCTAATCAATAATCCCAACTGTCCCATTTACTTCACTAACTGTCCAATCAATAATCCCAACTGTCCCATTTACGTTACTCACTGTCTAATCAACAATCCCAACTGTCCCATTTACTTTACTAACTGTCTAATCAATAATCCCAACTGTCCCATTTACTTTACTCACTGTCTAATCAACAATCCCAACTGTCCCATTTACTTTACTCACTGTCTAATCAACAATCCCAACTGTCCCATTTACTTTACTAACTGTCTAATCAATAATCCCAACTGTCCCATTTACTTTACTAACTGTCTAATCAACAATCCCAACTGTCCCATTTCCTTGACTCACTCTCAAATCAACAATCCCAACTGTCCCATTTACTTTACTAACTGTCTAATCAATAATCCCAACTGTCCCATATACTTTACTAACTGTCTAATCAATAATCCCAACTGTCCCATTTACTTCACTAACTGTCCAATAAATAATCCCAACTGTCCCATTTACGTTACTCACTGTCTAATCAACAATCCCAACTGTCCCATTTACTTTACTAACTGTGTAATCAATAATCCCAACAGTCCCATTTAGTTTACTCACTGTCTAATCAACAATCCCAACTGTCCCATTTACTTTACTCACTGTCTAATCAATAATCCCAATTGTCCCATTTACTTTACTCACTGTCTAATCAATAATCCCAACTGTCCCATTTACTTTACTAACTGTCTAATCAATAATCCCAACTGTCCCATATACTTTACTAACTGTCTAATCAATAATCCCAACTGTCCCATTTACTTTACTAACTGTCCAATCAATAATCCCAACTGTCCCATTTACGTTACTCACTGTCTAATCAACAATCCCAACTGTCCCATTTACTTTACTATCTGTCTAATCAATAATCCCAACAGTCCCATTTAGTTTACTCACTGTCTAATCAACAATCCCAACTGTCCCATTTACTTTACTCACTGTCTAATCAATAATCCCAATTGACCGATATATACTTTACTGATTTTCTACTCAATAATCCCAACTGTACAATACACACTAGTAACTGTCTAATCAATAATCCCAATTGTCCAATACACTTTAATAACTGTCTAATCAATAATCCCAACTGTACCATTTACTTTACTCACTGTCTAATCAATAATCCCAACTGTCCAATACACTTTAATAACTGTCTAATCAATAATCCTGACTGTCCAATACACTTTACTAACTGTCTAATCATTAATCCCAATTGTCTCATTTACTTTTCTAACTTTCTAATCAATAATCCCAACTGCCCCATACACTTTACTAACTGTCTAATCAATAATCCCAACTGCCCCATACACTTTACTAACTGTCTAATCAATAATCCCAATTGTCCAATTTACTTTACTCACTGTCCAATCAATAATCCCAACTGTCCTATTTACTTTATTAATTTCCTACTCAATAATCCCAACTGTCCCATTTACTTTCATAACTCTCTAATCAATAATCCCAACTGTCCCATTTACTTTATTAATTTTCTACTCAATAATCCCAACTGTCCCATTTACTTTACTCACTGTCTAATCAATAATCCCAACTGTCCCGTATACTTTACTAACTGTCTAATCAATAATCCCAACTTTCCCATTTACTTTACTAACTGTCTAATCAATAATCCCAACTGTCCCATTTACTTTACTCACTGTCTAATCAACAATCCCAACTGTCCAATTTACTTTACTCACTGTCTAATCAACAATCCCAACTGTCCCATTTACTTTACTAACTGTCTAATCAACAATCCCAACTGTCCCATTTACTTTACTCACTCTCAAATCAACAATCCCAACTGTCCCATTTACTTTACTAACTGTCTAATCAATAATCCCAACTGTCCCATGTACTTTACTAACTGTCTAATCAATAATCCCAACTGTCCCATTTACTTCACTAACTGTCTAATCAATAATCCCAACTGTCCCATTTACGTTACTCACTGTCTAATCAACAATCCCAACTGTCCCATTTACTTTACTAACTGTCTAATCAATAATCCCAACTGTCCCATTTACTTTACTCACTGTCTAATCAACAATCCCAACTGTCCCATTTACTTTACTCACTGTCTAATCAACAATCCCAACTGTCCCATTTACTTTACTAACTGTCTAATCAATAATCCCAACTGTCCCATTTACTTTACTAACTGTCTAATCAACAATCCCAACTGTCCCATTTCCTTTACTCACTCTCAAATCAACAATCCCAACTGTCCCATTTACTTTACTAACTGTCTAATCAATAATCCCAACTGTCCCATATACTTTACTAACTGTCTAATCAATAATCCCAACTGTCCCATTTACTTCACTAACTGTCCAATAAATAATCCCAACTGTCCCATTTACGTTACTCACTGTCTAATCAACAATCCCAACTGTCCCATTTACTTTACTAACTGTCTAATCAATAATCCCAACAGTCCCATTTAGTTTACTCACTGTCTAATCAACAATCCCAACTGTCCCATTTACTTTACTCACTGTCTAATCAATAATCCCAATTGTCCCATTTACTTTACTCACTGTCTAATCAATAATCCCAACTGTCCCATTTACTTTACTAACTGTCTAATCAATAATCCCAACTGTCCCATATACTTTAGTAACTGTCTAATCAATAATCCCAACTGTCCCATTTACTTTACTAACTGTCCAATCAATAATCCCAACTGTCCCATTTACGTTACTCACTGTCTAATCAACAATCCCAACTGTCCCATTTACTTTACTATCTGTCTAATCAATAATCCCAACAGTCCCATTTAGTTTACTCACTGTCTAATCAACAATCCCAACTATCCCATTTACTTTACTCACTGTCTAATCAATAATCCCAATTGACCGATATATACTTTACTGATTTTCTACTCAATAATCCCAACTGTACAATACACACTAGTAACTGTCTAATCAATAATCCCAATTGTCCAATACACTTCACTAGCCGCCTAATCAATAATCCCAACTGTCCCATTTACTTCATTAATTTTCTACTCAATAATCCCAACTGTCCCATTTACTTTACAGTCTAATCAATAATCCCAACTGGCCCATTTACTTTATTAATTTTCTACTCAATAATCCCAACTGTCCCATTTACTTTACTAACTGTCTAATAAATAATCCCAACTGTCCCATATACTTTACTAACTGTCTAATCAATAATCCCAACTGTCCCATTTACTTTATTAATTTTCTACTCAATAATCCCAACTGTCACATTTACTTTACTCACTGTCTAATCAATAATCCCAACTGTACCATATACTTTACTAACTGACTAATCAATATTCCCAACTGTCCCATTTACTTTATTCACTGTCTAATCAATAATCCCAACTGTCCCATTTACTTTACTCACTGTCTAATCAACAATCCCAACTGTCCCATTTACTTTACTCACTGTCTAATCAACAATCCCAACTGTCCCATTTACTTTACTCACTGTCTAATCAACAATCCCAACTGTCCCATTTACTTTACTCACTGTCTAATCAACAATGCCAACTGGCCCATTTACTTTACTAACTGTCTAATCAATAATCCCAACTGTCCCATTTACTTTACTAACTGTCTAATCAACAATCCCAACTGTCCCATTTACTTTACTCACTCTCAAATCAACAATCCCATCTGTCCCATTTACTTTACTAACTGTCTAATCAATAATCCCAACTGTCCCATATACTTTACTAACTGTCTAATCAATAATCCCAACTGTCCCATTTACTTCACTAACTGTCCAATCAATAATCCAAACTGTCCCATTTACGTTACTCACTGTCTAATCAACAATCCCAACTGTCCCATTTACTTTACTAACTGTCTAATCAATAATCCCAACTGTCCCATTTAGTTTACTGACTGTCTAATCAACAATCCCAACTGTCCCATTTACTTCACTAACTGTTTAATTTAATTTAATTTTATTTAATTTAATTTAATTTAATTTAACTGTTTAATTTACTAACTGTCTAATCAATAATCCCAACTGTCCCATTTAGTTTACTCACTGTCTAATCAATAATCCCAACTGTCCCATTTACTTTACTCACTGTCTAATCAATAATCCCAACTGTCCCATTTACTTTACTCACTGTCTAATCAATAATCCCAATTGTCCCATTTACTTTACTAACTGTCTAATCAATAATCCCAATTGTCCCATTTACTTTACTCACTGTCTAATCAATAATCCCAATTGTCCCATTTACTTTACTCACTGTCTAATCAATAATCCCAACTGTCCCATTTACTTTACTCACTGTCTAATCAATAATCCCAACTGTCCCATTTACTTTACTAACTGTTTAATCAATAATCCCAATTGTCCAATACAATTTACTAACTGTCTAATCAATAATCCCAATTGTCCCATTTACTTTAGTCACTGTCGAATCAATAATCCCAATTGTCCCATTTACTTTACTCACTGTCTAATCAATAATCCCAACTGTCCCATTTACTTTACTCACTGTCTACTCAATAATCCCAACTGTCCCATATACTTTATTAATTTTTTACTCAATAATCCCAACTGTCCCACATACTTTACTAACTGTTTAATCAATAATCCCAACTCTCCCATATACTTTGCTAACTTCTAATAAATAATCCCAACTGTCCAATGCACTTTACTAACTGCCTAATCAATAATCCCAACTGTCCCATATACTTTATTAATTTTCTACTCAATAATACCAACTGTCCCATATACTTTACTAACTGTTTAATCAATAATCCCAACTGTCCCATATACTTTGCTAACTGTCTAATAAATAATCCCAACTGTCCAATGCACTTTACTAACTGTCTACTCAATAATCCCAATTGTCCCATTTACTTTACTAACTGTCTAATCAATGATCACAACAGTCCCATTTACTTTACTCACTGTCTAATCAATAATCCCAACTGTCCCACTTAAATTAGTCACTGTCTAATCAACAATCTCAACTGTCCCATTTACTTTACTCACTGTCTAATCAATAATCCCAACTGACCCATTTACTTTACTAACTGTCCAATCAATAATCCCAACTGTCTCATTTACGTTACTCACTGTCTAATCAACAATCCCAACTGTCCCTTTTACTTTACTAACTGTGTAATCAATAATCCCAACAGTCCCATTTAGTTTACTCACTGTCTAATCAACAATCCCAACTGTCCCATTTACTTTACTCACTGTCTAATCAATAATCCCAATTGTCCCATTTACTTTACTCACTGTCTAATCAATAATCCCAACTGTCCCATTTACTTTACTAACTGTCTAATCAATAATCCCAACTGTCCCATATACTTTACTAACTGTCTAATCAATAATCCCAACTGTCCCATTTACTTTACTAACTGTCCAATCAATAATCCCAACTGTCCCATTTACGTTACTCACTGTCTAATCAACAATCCCAACTGTCCCATTACTTTACTAACTGTCTAATCAATAATCCCAACAGTCCCATTTAGTTTACTCACTGTCTAATCAACAATCCCAACTGTCCCATTTACTTTACTCACTGTCTAATCAATAATCCCCATTGTCCCATTTACTTTACTCACTGTCTAATCAATAATCCCAACTGTCCCATTTACTTTACTAACTGTCTAATCAATAATCCCAACTGTCCCATTTACTTTACTCACTGTCTAATCAACAATCCCAACTGTCCCATTTACTTTACTCACTGTCTAATCAACAATCCCAACTGTCCCATTTACTTTACTAACTGTCTAATCAATAATCCGAACTGTCCCATTTACTTTACTCACTCTCAAATCAACAATCCCAACTGTCCCATTTACTTTACTAACTGTCTAATCAATAATCCCAACTGTCCCATTTAGTTTACTCACTGTCTAATCAACAATCCCAACTGTCCCATTTACTTTACTAACTGTTTAATTTAATTTAATTGAATTGAATTGAATTAATTTAATTTAACTGTTTAATTTACTAACTGTCTAATCAATAATCCCAACTGTCCCATTTAGTTTACTCACTGTCTAATCAATAATCCCAACTGTCCCATTTAGTTTACTCACTGTCTAATCAATAATCCCAACTGTCCCATTTACTTTACTAACTGTTTAATCAATAATCCCAATTGTCCAATACACTTTACTAACTGTCTAATCAATAATCCCAACTGTCCCATTTACTTTACTCACTGTCTAATCAACAATCCCAACTGTCCCATTTACTTTACTAACTGTCTAATCAATAATCCCAACTGACCCATTTACTTTACTAACTGTCTAATCAATAATCCCAACTGTCCCATTTACTTTACTCACTGTCTAATCAACAATCCCAACTGTCCCATTTACTTTACTCACTGTCTAATCAACAATCCCAACTGTCCCATTTACTTTACTAACTGTCTAATCAATAATCCCAACTGTCCCATTTACTTTACTAACTGTCTAATCAACAATCCCAACTGTCCCATTTACTTTACTCACTCTCAAATCAACCATCCCAACTGTCCCATTTACTTTACTAACTGTCTAATCAATAATCCCAACTGTCCCATATACTTTAATAACTGTCTAATCAATAATCCCAACTGTCCCATTTACTTCACTAACTGTCCAATCAATAATCCCAACTGTCCCATTTACGTTACTCACTGTCTAATCAACAATCGCAACTGTCCCATTTACTTTACTAACTGTCTAATCAATAATCCCAACTGTCCCATTTAGTTTACTCACTGTCTAATCAACAATCCCGACTGTCGCATTTACTTTACTAACTGTTTAATTTAATTTAATTGAATTGAATTTAATTTAATTTAACTGTTTTATTTACTAACTGTCTAATCAATAATCCCAACTGTCCCATTTATTTTACTCACTGTCTAATCAATAATCCCAACTGTCCCATTTAGTTTACTCACCTTCTAATCAATAATCCCAACTGTCCCATTTACTTTACTAACTGTTTAATCAATAATACCAATTGTCCAATACACTTTACTAACTGTCTAATCAATAATCCCAACTGTCCCATTTACTTTACTCACTGTCTAATCAACAATCCCAACTGTCCCATTTACTTTACTAACTGTCTAATCAACAATCCCAACTGTCCCATTTACTTTACTCACTGTCTAATCAATAATCCCAATTGTCCCATTTACTTTACACACTGTCTAATCAACAATCCCAACTGTCCCATTTACTTTACTCACTGTCTAATCAATAATCCCAACTGTCCCATTTACTTTACTAACTGTTTAATCAATAATCCCAATTGTTCAATACACTTTACTAACTGTCTAATCAATAATCCCAATTGTCCCATTTACTTTACTCACTGCCTAATCAACAATCCCCCCTGTCCCATTTACTTTACTCACTGTCTAATCAATAATCCCAATTGTCCCATTTACTTTACTCACTGTCTAATCAATAATCCCAACTGTCCCATTTACTTTACTCACTGTCTACTCAAAAATCCCAACTGTCCCATATACTTTATGAATTTTTTACTCAATAATCCTAACTGTCCCACATACTTTCCTAACTGTTTAATCAATAATCCCAACTGTCCCATATACTTTGCTAACTGTCTAATAAATAATCCCAATTGTCCAATACACTTTACTAACTGTCTAATCAATAATCCCAAAAGTCCCATTTACTTTACTCACTTTCTAATCAACAATCACAACTGTCCCATTTACTTTACTAACTGTCTAATCAACAATCCCAACTGTCCCATTTACTTTACTCACTGTCTAATCAACAATCCCAACTGTCCCATTTACTTTACTCACTGTCTAATCAATAATCCCAACTGTCCCTTTTACTTTACTAACTGCGTAATCAATAATCCCAACAGTCCCATTTAGTTTACTCACTGTCTAATCAACAATCCCAACTGTCCCATTTACTTTACTCACTGTCTAATCAATAATCCCAATTGTCCCATTTACTTTACTCACTGTCTAATCAATAATCCCAACTGTCCCATTTACTTTACTAACTGTCTAATCAATAATCCCAACTGTCCTATATACATTACTAACTGTCTAATCAATAATCCCAACCGTCCCATTTACTTTACTAACTGTCCAATCAATAATCCCAACTGTCCCATTTACGTTACTCACTGTCTAATCAACAATCCCAACTGTCCCATTTGCTTTACTAACTGTCTAATCAATAATCCCAACAGTCCCATTTAGTTTACTCACTGTCTAATCAACAATCCCAACTGTCCCATTTACTTTACTCACTGTCTAATCAATAATCCCCATTGTCCCATATACTTTACTCACTGTCTAATCAATAATCCCAACTGTCCCATTTACTTTACTAACTGTCTAATCAATAATCCCAACTGTCCCATTTACTTTACTCACTGTCTAATCAACAATCCCAACTGTCCCATTTACTTTAATCACTGTCTAATCAACAATCCCAACTGTCCCATTTACTTTACTAACTGTCTAATCAATAATCCGAACTGTCCCATTTACTTTACCCACTCTCAAATCAACAATCCCAACTGTCCCATTTACTTTACTAACTGTCTAATCAATAATCCCAACTGTCCCATTTAGTTTACTCACTGTCTAATCAACAATCCCAACTGTCCCATTTACTTTACTAACTGTTTAATTTAATTTAATAGAATTGAATTTAATTTAATTTAATTTAACTGTTTAATTTACTAACTGTCTAATCAATAATCCCAACTGTCCCATTTAGTTTACTCACTGTCTAATCAATAATCCCAACTGTCCCATTTAGTTTACTCACTGTCTAATCAATAATCCCAACTGTCCCATTTACTTTACTAACTGTTTAATCAATAATCCCAATTGTCCAATGCACTTTACTAAGTGTCTAATCAACAATGCCAACTGTCCCATTTACTTTACTAACTGTCTAATCAATAATCCCAACTGTCCCATTTACTTTACTCACTGTCTAATCAATAATCCCAACTGACCCATTTACTTTACTAACTGTCTAATCAATAATCCCAACTGTCCCATTTACTTTACTCACTGTCTAATCAACAATCCCAACTGTCCCATTTACTTTACTCACTGTCTAATCAACAATCCCAACAGTCCCATTTACTTTACTAACTGTCTAATCAATAATCCCAACTGTCCCATTTACTTTACTAACTGTCTAATCAACAATCCCAACTGTCCCATTTACTTTACTCACTGTCTAATCAACAATCCCAACTGTCCCATTTACTTTACTAACTGTCTAATCAATAATCCCAACTGTCCCATATACTTTACTAACTGTCTAATCAATAATCCCAACTGTCCCATTTACTTCACTAACTGTCCAATCAATAATCCCAACTGTCCCTTTTACGTTACTCACTGACTAATCAACAATCGCAACTGTCCCATTTACTTACTAACTGTCTAATTAATAATCCCAACTGTCCCATTTAGTTTACTCACTGTCTAATCAACAATCCCGACTGTCGCATTTACTTTACTAACTGTTTAATTTAATTTAATTGAATTGAATTTAATTTAATTTAACTGTTTTATTTACTAACTGTCTAATCAATAATCCCAACTGTCCCATTTAGTTTACTCACTGTCTAATCAATAATCCCAACTGTCCCATTTAGTTTACTCACTGTCTAATCAATAATCCCAACTTTCCCATTTACTTTACTAACTGTTTAATCAATAATACCAATTGTCCAATACACTTTACTAACTGTCTAATCAATAATCCCAACTGTCCCATTTACTTTACTCACTGTCTAATCAACAATCCCAACTGTCCCATTTACTTTACTAACTGTCTAATCAACAATCCCAACTGTCCCATTTACTTTACTCACTGTCTAATCAATAATCCCAATTGTCCCATTTACTTTACACACTGTCTAATCAACAATCCCAACTGTCCCATTTACTTTACTCACTGTCTAATCAATAATCCCAACTGTCCCATTTACTTTACTAACTGTTTAATCAATAATCCCAATTGTTCAATACACTTTACTAACTGTCTAATCAATAATCCCAATTGTCCCATTTACTTTACTCACTGCCTAATCAACAATCCCCCCTGTCCCATTTACTTTACTCACTGTCTAATCAATAATCCCAATTGTCCCATTTACTTTACTCACTGTCTAATCAATAATCCCAACTGTCCCATTTACTTTACTCACTGTCTACTCAAAAATCCCAACTGTCCCATATACTTTATGAATTTTTTACTCAATAATCCTAACTGTCCCACATACTTTCCTA
Source organism: Sphyrna mokarran (assembly GCA_024679065.1). Lineage (NCBI taxonomy): Eukaryota > Metazoa > Chordata > Chondrichthyes > Carcharhiniformes > Carcharhinidae > Sphyrna > Sphyrna mokarran. The sequence continues at coordinate 17,691 of JAGIQG010000346.1, read as the reverse complement.
ACTGTTTAATCAATAATCCCAACTGTCCCATATACTTTGCTAACTGTCTAATAAATAATCCCAATTGTCCAATACACTTTACTAACTGTCTAATCAATAATCCCAACTGTCCCATTTACTTTACTCACTTTCTAATCAACAATCACAACTGTCCCATTTACTTTACTAACTGTCTAATCAACAATCCCAACTGTCCCATTTACTTTACTCACTGTCTAATCAACAATCCCAACTGTCCTATTTACTTTACTCACTGTCTAATCAATAATCCCAACTGTCCCATTTACTTTACTAACTGTTTAATCAATAATCCCAATTGTCCAATACACTTTACTAACTGTCTAATCAATAATCCCAACTGTCCCATTTACTTTACTCACTGTCTAATCAACAATCCCAACTGTCCCATTTACTTTACTAACTGTTTAATTTAATTTATTGATGAATTAATTTATTTAATTTAACTGTTTAATTTACAACTGTCTAATCAATAATCCCAACTGTCCCATTTACTTTACTCACTGTCTAATCAATAATCCCAACTGTCCCATTTAGTTTACTCACTGTCTAATCAATAATCCCAACTGTCCCATTTACTTTACTAACTGTTTAATCAATAATCCCAATTGTCCAATACACTTTACTAACTGTCTAATCAACAATCCCAACTGTCCCATTTACTTTACTAACTGTCTAATCAATAATCCCAACTGTCCCATTTACTTTACTAACTGTCTAATCAATAATCCCAACTGTCCCATTTACTTTACTCACTGTCTAATCAATAATCCCAACTGTCCCATTTACTTTACTAACTGTCTAATCAATAATCCCAACTGTCCCATTTACTTTACTACTGTTAATCAAAATCCAACTGTCCCATTTACTTTATACTGTCTAATCAATAATCCCAACTGTCCCATTTACTTTACTCACTGTCTAATCAACAATCCCAACTGTCCCATTTACTTTACTCACTGTCTAATCAACAATCCCAACAGTCCCATTTACTTTACTAACTGTCTAATCAATAATCCCAACTGTCCCATTTACTTTACTAACTATCTAATCAACAATCCCAACTGTCCCAATTACTTTACTCACTCTCAAATCAACAATCCCAACTGTCCCATTTACTTTACTAACTGTCTAATCAATAATCCCAACTGTCCCATTTAGTTTACTCACTGTCTAATCAACAATCCCGACTGTCGCATTTACTTTACTAACTGTTTAATTTAATTGAATTGAATTGAATTTAATTTAATTTAATTTAACTGTTTTATTTACTAACTGTCTAATCAATAATCCCAACTGTCCCATTTAGTTTACTCACTGTCTAATCAATAATCCCAACTGTCCCATTTAGTTTACTCACTGTCTAATCAATAATCCCAACCTTCCCATTTACTTTACTAACTGTTTAATCAATAATACCAATTGTCCAATACACTTTACTAACTGTCTAATCAATAATCCCAACTGTCCCATTTACTTTACTCACTGTCTAATCAACAATCCCAACTGTCCCATTTACTTTACTAACTGTCTAATCAACAATCCCAACTGTCCCATTTACGTTCCTCACTGTCTAATCAATAATCCCAATTGTCCCATTTACTTTACACACTGTCTAATCAACAATCCCAACTGTCCCATTTACTTTACTCACTGTCTAATCAATAATCCCAACTGTCCCATTTACTTTTTTAACTGTTTAATGAATAATCCCAATTGTCCAATACACTTTACTAACTGTCTAATCAGTAATCCCAATTGTCCCATTTACTTTACTCACTGTCTAATCAATAATCCCAACTGTCCCATTTACTTTACTCACTGTCTACTCAATAATCCCAACTGTCCCATATACTTTATTAATTTTTTACTCAATAATCCTAACTGTCCCACATACTTTACTAACTGTTTAATCAATATTCCCAACTGTCCCATATACTTTGCTAACTGTCTAATAAATAATCCCAACAGTCCAATGCACTTTACTAACTGTCTACTCAATAATCCCAATTGTCCCATTTACTTTACTAACTGTCTAATCAATAATCACAACAGTCCCATTTACTTTACTCACTGTCTAATCAACAATCCCAACTGTCCCATTTAAATTAGTCACTGTCTAATCAACAATCCGAACAGTCCCATTTACTTTACTCACTGTCTAATCAATAATCCCAACTGACCCATTTACTTTACTAACTGTCTAATCAACAATCCCAACTGTCCCATTTACTTTACTCACTGTCTAATCAACAATCCCAACTGTCCCATTTACTTTACTAACTGTCTAATCAATAATCCCAACTGTCCCATTTACTTTACTAACTGTCTAATCAACAATCCCAACTGTCCCATTTACTTTACTCACTCTCAAATCAACAATCCCAACTGTCCCATTTACTTTACTAACTGTCTAATCAATAATCCCAACTGTCCCATATACTTTACTAACTGTCTAATCAATAATCCCAACTGTCCCATTTACTTCACTAACTGTCCAATCAATAATCCCAACTGTCTCATTTACGTTACTCACTGTCTAATCAACAATCCCAACTGTCCCATTTACTTTACTAACTGTCTAATCAATAATCCCAACAGTCCCATTTAGTTTACTCACTGTCTAATCAACAATCCCAACTGTCCCATTTACTTTACTCACTGTCTAATCAATAATCCCAACTGTCCCATTTACTTTACTAACTGTCTAATCAATAATCCCAACTGTCCCATATACTTTACTAACTGTCTAATCAATAATCCCAACTGTCCCATTTACTTCACTAACTGTCCAATCAATAATCCCAACTGTCCCATTTACGTTACTCACTGTCTAATCAACAATCCCAACTGTCCCATTTACTTTACTAACTGTCTAATCAATAATCCCAACTGTCCCATTTAGTTTACTCACTGTCTAATCAACAATCCCGACTGTCGCATTTACTTTACTAACTGTTTAATTTAATTTAATTGAATTGAATTGAATTTAATTTAATTTAACTGTTTTATTTACTAACTGTCGAATCAATAATCCCAACTGTCCCATTTAGTTTACTCACTGTCTAATCAATAATCCCAACTGTCCCATTTAGTTTACTCACCTTCTAATCAATAATCCCAACTGTCCCATTTACTTTACTAACTGTTTAATCAATAATACCAATTGTCCAATACACTTTACTAACTGTCTAATCAATAATCCCAACTGTCCCATTTACTTTACTCACTGTCTAATCAACAATCCCAACTGTCCCATTTACTTTACTAACTGTCTAATCAACAATCCCAACTGTCCCATTTACTTTACTCACTGTCTAATCAATAATCCCAATTGTCCCATTTACTTTACACACTGTCTAATCAACAATCCCAACTGTCCCATTTACTTTACTCACTGTCTAATCAATAATCCCAACTGTCCCATTTACTTTACTAACTGTTTAATCAATAATCCCAATTGTCCAATACACTTTACTAACTGTCTAATCAATAATCCCAATTGTCCCATTTACTTTACTCACTGTCTAATCAACAATCCCCCCTGTCCCATTTACTTTACTCACTGTCTAATCAATAATCCCAATTGTCCCATTTACTTTACTCACTGTCTAATCAATAATCCCAACTGTCCCATTTACTTTACTCACTGTCTACTCAAAAATCCCAACTGTCCCATATACTTTATTAATTTTTTACTCAATAATCCTAACTGTCCCACATACTTTACTAACTGTTTAATCAATAATCCCAACTGTCCCATATACTTTGCTAACTGTCTAATAAATAATCCCAATTGTCCAATACACTTTACTAACTGTCTAATCAATAATCCCAACTGTCCCATTTACTTTACTCACTGTCTAATCAACAATCACAACTGTCCCATTTACTTTACTAACTGTCTAATCAACAATCCCAACTGTCCCATTTACTTTACTCACTGTCTAATCAACAATCCCAATTGTCCCATTTACTTTACTCACTGTCTAATCAATAATCCCAACTGTCCCATTTACTTTACTAACTGTTTAATCAATAATCCCAATTGTCCAATACACTTTACTAACTGTCTAATCAATAATCCCAATTGTCCCATTTACTTTACTCACTGTCTAATCAACAATCCCCACTGTCCCATTTACTTTACTCACTGTCTAATCAATAATCCCAATTGTCCCATTTACTTTACTCACTGTCTAATAAATAATCCCAACTGTCCCATTTACTTTACTCACTGTCTACTCAATAATCCCAACTGTCCCATATACTTTATTAATTTTTTACTCAATAATCCTAACTGTCCCACATACTTAACTAACTGTTTAATCAATAATCCCAACTGTCCCATATACTTTGCTAACTGTCTAATAAATAATCCCAACAGTCCAATGCACTTTACTGACTGTCTACTCAATAATCCCAATTGTCCCATTTACTTTACTAACTGTCTAATCAATAATCACAACAGTCCCATTTACTTTACTCACTGTCTAATCAATAATCCCAACTGTCCCATTAAAATTAGTCACTGTCTAATCAACAATCCCAACAGTCCCATTTACTTTACTCACTGTCTAATCAATAATCCCAACTGACCCATTTACTTTACTAACTGTCTAATCAACAATCCCAACTGTCCCATTTACTTTACTCACTGTCTAATCAACAATCCCAACTGTCCCATTTTCTTTACTAACTGTCTAATCAATAATCCCAACTGTCCCATTTACTTTACTAACTGTCTAATCAACAATCCCAACTGTCCCATTTACTTAACTCACTCTCAAATCAACAATCCCAACTGTCCCATTTACTTTACTAACTGTCTAATCAATAATCCCAACTGTCCCATATACTTTACTAACTGTCTAATCAATAATCCCAACTGTCCCATTTACTTCACTAACTGTCCAATCAATAATCCCAACTGTCTCATTTCCGTTACTCACTGTCTAATCAACAATCCCAACTGTCCCATTTACTTTACTAACTGTGTAATCAATAATCCCAATATTCCCGTTTAGTTTACTCACTGTCTAATCAACAATCCCAACTGTCCCATTTACTTTACTCACTGTCTAATCAATAATCCCAATTGTCCCATTTACTTTACTCACTGTCTAATCAATAATCCCAACTGTCCCATTTACTTTACTAACTGTCTAATCAATAATCCCAACTGTCCTACATACATTACTAACTGTCTAATCAATAATCTCAACCGTCCCATTTACTTTACTAACTGTCCAATCAATAATCCCAACTGTCCCATTTACGTTACTCACTGTCTAATCAACAATCCCAACTGTCCCATTTACTTTACTAACTGTCTAATCAATAATCCCAACAGTCCCATTTAGTTTACTCACTGTCTAATCAACAATCCCAACTGTCCCATTTACTTTACTCACTGTCTAATCAATAATCCCCATTGTCCCATATACTTTACTCACTGTCTAATCAATAATCCCAACTGTCCCATTTACATTACTAACTGTCTAATCAATAATCCCAACTGTCCCATTTACTTTACTCACTGTCTAATCAACAATCCCAACTGTCCTATTTACTTTACTCACTGTCTAATCAACAATCCCAACTGTCCCATTTACTTTACTAACTGTCTAATCAATAATCCGAACTTTCCCATTTACTTTACTCACTCACAAATCAACAATCCCAACTGTCCAATTTACTTTACTAACTGTCTAATCAATAATCCCAACTGTCCCATTTAGTTTACTCATTGTCTAATCAACAATCCCAACTGTCCCATTTACTTTACCATCTGTTTAATTTAATTTAATTGAATTGAATTGAATTTAATTTAATTTAACTGTTTAATTTACAAACTGTCTAATCAATAATCCCAACTGTCCCATTTAGTTTACTCACTGTCTAATCAATAATCCCAACTGTCCCATTTAGTTTACTCACTGTCTAATCAATAATCCCAACTGTCCCATTTACTTTACTAACTGTTTAATCAATAATCCCAATTGTCCAATACACTTTAATAACTGTCTAATCAACAATCCCAACTGTCCCATTTACTTTACTAACTGTCTAATCAATAATCCCAACTGACCCATTTACTTTACTAACTGTCTAATCAATAATCCCAACTGTCCCATTTACTTTACTCACTGTCTAATCAACAATCCCAACTGTCCCATTTACTTTACTAACTGTCTAATCAATAATCCCAACTGTCCCATTTACTTTACTAACTATCTAATCAACAATCCCAACTGTCCCAATTACTTTACTCACTCTCAAATCAACAATCCCAACTGTCCCATTTACTTTACTAACTGTCTAATCAATAATCCCAACTGTCCCATTTAGTTTACTCACTGTCTAATCAACAATCCCGACTGTCGCATTTACTTTACTAACTGTTTAATTTAATTGAATTGAATTGAATTTAATTTAATTTAATTTAACTGTTTTATTTACTAACTGTCTAATCAATAATCCCAACTGTCCCATTTAGTTTACTCACTGTCTAATCAATAATCCCAACTGTCCCATTTAGTTTACTCACTGTCTAATCAATAATCCCAACCTTCCCATTTACTTTACTAACTGTTTAATCAATAATACCAATTGTCCAATACACTTTACTAACTGTCTAATCAATAATCCCAACTGTCCCATTTACTTTACTCACTGTCTAATCAACAATCCCAACTGTCCCATTTACTTTACTAACTGTCTAATCAACAATCCCAACTGTCCCATTTACGTTACTCACTGTCTAATCAATAATCACAATTGTCCCATTTACTTTACACACTGTCTAATAAACAATCCCAACTGTCCCATTTACTTTACTCACTGTCTAATCAATAATCCCAACTGTCCCATTTACTTTACTAACTGTTTAATCAATAATCCCAATTGTCCAATACACTTTACTAACTGTCTAATCAGTAATCCCAATTGTCCCATTTACTTTACTCACTGTCTAATCAACAATCCCCACTGTCCCATTTACTTTACTCACTGTCTAATCAATAATCCCAATTGTCCCATTTACTTTACTCACTGTCTAATCAATAATCCCAACTGTCCCATTTACTTTACTCACTGTCTACTCAATAATCCCAACTGTCCCATATACTTTATTAATGTTTTACTCAATAATCCTAACTGTCCCACATACTTTACTAACTGTTTAATCATTATTCCCTACTGTCCCATATACTTTGCTAACTGTCTAATAAATAATCCCAACAGTCCAATGCACTTTACTAACTGTCTACTCAATAATCCCAATTGTCCCATTTACTTTACGAACTGTCTAATCAATAATCACAACAGTCCCATTTACTTTACTCACTGTCCAATCAACAATCCCAACTGTCCCATTTAAATTAGTCACTGTCTAATCAACAATCCGAACAGTCCCATTTACTTTACTCACTGACTAATCAATAATCCCAACTGACCCATTTACTTTACTAACTGTCTAATCAACAATCCCAACTGTCCCATTTACTTTACTCACTGTCTAATCAACAATCCCAACTGTCCCATTTACTTTACTAACTGTCTAATCAATAATCCCAACTGTCCCATTTACTTTACTAACTGTCTAATCAACAATCCCAACTGTCCCATTTACTTTACTCACTCTCAAATCAACAATCCCAACTGTCCCATTTACTTTACTAACTGTCTAATCAATAATCCCAACTGTCCCATATACTTTACTAACTGTCTAATCAATAATCCCAACTGTCCCATTTACTTCACTAACTGTCCAATCAATAATCCCAACTGTCTCATTTACGTTACTCACTGTCTAATCAACAATCCCAACTGTCCCATTTACTTTACTAACTGTCTAATCAATAATCCCAACAGTCCCATTTAGTTTACTGACTGTCTAATCAACAATCCCAACTGTCCCATTTACTTTACTCACTGTCTAATCAATAATCCCAACTGTCCCATTTACTTTACTAACTGTCTAATCATAATCCCAACTGTCCCATATACTTTACTAACTGTCTAATCAATAATCCCAACTGTCCCATTTACTTCACTAACTGTCCAATCAATAATCCCAACTGTCCCTTTTACGTTACTCACTGACTAATCAACAATCGCAACTGTCCCATTTACTTACTAACTGTCTAATTAATAATCCCAACTGTCCCATTTAGTTCACTCACTGTCTAATCAACAATCCCGACTGTCGCATTTACTTTACTAACTGTTTAATTTAATTTAATTGAATTGAATTGAATTTAATTTAATTTAACTGTTTTATTTACTAGCTGTCGAATCAATAATCCCAACTGTCCCATTTAGTTTACTCACTGTCTAATCAATAATCCCAACTGTCCCATTTAGTTTACTCACCTTCTAATCAATAATCCCAACTGTCCCATTTACTTTACTAACTGTTTAATCAATAATACCAATTGTCCAATACACTTTACTAACTGTCTAATCAATAATCCCAACTGTCCCATTTACTTTACTCACTGTCTAATCAACAATCCCAACTGTCCCATTTACTTTACTAACTGTCTAATCAACAATCCCAACTGTCCCATTTACTTTACTCACTGTCTAATCAATAATCCCAATTGTCCCATTTACTTTACACACTGTCTAATCAACAATCCCAACTGTCCCATTTACTTTACTCACTGTCTAATCAATAATCCCAACTGTCCCATTTACTTTACTAACTGTTTAATCAATAATCCCAATTGTCCAATACACTTTACTAACTGTCTAATCAATAATCCCAATTGTCCCATTTACTTTACTCACTGTCTAATCAACAATCCCCCCTGTCCCATTTACTTTACTCACTGTCTAATCAATAATCCCAATTGTCCCATTTACTTTACTCACTGTCTAATCAATAATCCCAACTGTCCCATTTACTTTACTCACTGTCTACTCAAAAATCCCAACTGTCCCATATACTTTATTAATTTTTTACTCAATAATCCTAACTGTCCCACATACTTTACTAACTGTTTAATCAATAATCCCAACTGTCCCATATACTTTGCCAACTGTCTAATAAATAATCCCAATTGTCCAATACACTTTACTAACTGTCTAATCAATAATCCCAACTGTCCCATTTACTTTACTCACTGTCTAATCAACAATCACAACTGTCCCATTTACTTTACTAACTGTCTAATCAACAATCCCAACTGTCCCATTTACTTTACTCACTGTCTAATCAACAATCCCAATTGTCCCATTTACTTTACTCACTGTCTAATCAATAATCCCAACTGTCCCATTTACTTTACTAACTGTTTAATCAATAATCCCAATTGTCCAATACACTTTACTAACTGTCTAATCAATAATCCCAATTGTCCCATTTACTTTACTCACTGTCTAATCAACAATCCCCACTGTCCCATTTACTTTACTCACTGTCTAATCAATAATCCCAATTGTCCCATTTACTTTACTCACTGTCTAATAAATAATCCCAACTGTCCCATTTACTTTACTCACTGTCTACTCAATAATCCCAACTGTCCCATATACTTTATTAATTTTTTACTCAATAATCCTAACTGTCCCACATACTTAACTAACTGTTTAATCAATAATCCCAACTGTCCCATATACTTTGCTAACTGTCTAATAAATAATCCCAACAGTCCAATGCACTTTACTGACTGTCTACTCAATAATCCCAATTGTCCCATTTACTTTACTAACTGTCTAATCAATAATCACAACAGTCCCATTTACTTTACTCACTGTCTAATCAATAATCCCAACTGTCCCATTAAAATTAGTCACTGTCTAATCAACAATCCCAACAGTCCCATTTACTTTACTCACTGTCTAATCAATAATCCCAACTGACCCATTTACTTTACTAACTGTCTAATCAACAATCCCAACTGTCCCATTTACTTTACTCACTGTCTAATCAACAATCCCAACTGTCCCATTTACTTTACTAACTGTCTAATCAATAATCCCAACTGTCCCATTTACTTTACTAACTGTCTAATCAACAATCCCAACTGTCCCATTTACTTTACTCACTCTCAAATCAACAATCCCAACTGTCCCATTTACTTTACTAACTGTCTAATCAATAATCCCAACTGTCCCATATACTTTACTAACTGTCTAATCAATAATCCCAACTGTCCCATTTACTTCACTAACTGTCCAATCAATAATCCCAACTGTCCCATTTCCGTTACTCACTGTCTAATCAACAATCCCAACTGTCCCATTTACTTTACTAACTGTCTAATCAATAATCCCAACAGTCCCATTTAGTTTACTCACTGTCTAATCAACAATCCCAACTGTCCCATTTACTTTACTCACTGTCTAATCAATAATCCCAATTGTCCCATTTACTTTACTCACTGTCTAATCAATAATCCCAACTGTCCCATTTACTTTACTAACTGTCTAATCAATAATCCCAACTGTCCCATATACATTACTAACTGTCTAATCAATAATCCCAACTGTCCCATTTACTTTACTAACTGTCCAATCAATAATCCCAACTGTCCCATTTACGTTACTCACTGTCTAATCAACAATCCCAACTGTCCCATTTACTTTACTAACTGTCTAATCAATAATCCCAACAGTCCCATTTAGTTTACTCACTGTCTAATCAACAATCCCAACTGTCCCATTTACTTTACTCACTGTCTAATCAATAATCCCATTGTCATATACTTTACCACTGTCTAATCAATAATCCCAACTGTCCCATTTACTTTACTAACTGTCTAATCAATAATCCCAACTGTCCCATTTACTTTACTCACTGTCTAATCAACAATCCCAACTGTCCCATTTACTTTACTCACTGTCTAATCAATAATCCCAACTGTCCCATTTACTTTACTAACTGTCTAATCAATAATCCCAACTGTCCCATATACTTTACTAACTGTCTAATCAATAATCCCAACTGTCCCATTTACTTCACTAACTGTCCAATCAATAATCCCAACTGTCCCATTTTCGTTACTCACTGTCTAATCAACAATCCCAACTGTCCCATTTACTTTATTAACTGTCTAATCAAGAATCCCAACAGTCCCATTTAGTTTATTCACTGTCTAATCAACAATCCCAACTGTCCCATTTACTTTACTCACTGTCTAATCAATAATGCCAATTGTCCCATTTACTTTACTCACTGTCTAATCAATAATCCCAACTGTCCCATTTACTTTTCTAACTGTCTAATCAATAATCCCAACTGTCCCATATACTTTACTAACTGTCTAATCAATAATCCCAACTGTCCCATTTTCGTTACTCACTGTCTAATCAACAATCCCAACTGTCCCATTTACTTTACTAACTGTCTAATCAATAATCCCAACAGTCCCATTTAGTTTACTCACTGTCTAATCAACAATCCCAACTGTCCCATTTACTTTACTCACTGTCTAATCAATAATCCCAATTGACCGATATACACTTTATTGATTTTCTACTCACTAATCCCAACTGTACAATACACTCTAGTAACTGTCTAATCAATAATCCCAATTGTCCAATACACTTCACTAGCCGCCTAATCAATTATCCCAACTGTCCCATTTACTTCATTAATTTTCTACTCAATAATCCCAACTGTCCCATTTTCTTTACAGTCTAATCAATAATTCCAACTGTCCCATTTACTTTATTAATTTTCTACTCAATAATCCCAACTGTCCCATTTACTTAACTAACTGTCTAATCAATAATCCCAACTGTCCCATATACTTTACTAACTGTCTAATCAATAATCCCAACTGTCCCATTTACTTTATTAATTTTCTACTCAATAATCCCAACTGTCCCATTTACTTTACTGACTCTCTAATCAATAATCCCAACTGTCCCATTTACTTTATTAATTTTCTACTCAATAATCCCAACTGTCCCATTTACTTTACTCACTGTCTAATCAATAATCCCAACTGTCCCATATACTTTACTAACTGTCTAATCAATAATCCCTTCTGTCCCATTTACTTTATTCACTGTCTAATCAATAATCCCAACTGTCCCATTTACTTACCTCACTGTCTAATCAACAATCCCAACTGTCCCATTTACTTTACTCACTGTCTAATCAATAATCCCAACTGACCCATTTACTTTACTAACTGTCTAATCAATAATCCCAACTGTCCCATTTACTTTACTCACTGTGTAATCAACAATCCCAACTGTCCCATTTACTTTACTCACTGTCTAATCAACAATCCCAACTGTCCCATTTACTTTACTAACTGTCTAATCAATAATCCCAACTGTCCCATTTACTTTACTAACTGTCTAATCAACAATCCCAACTGTCCCATTTACTTTACTCACTCTCAAATCAACAATCCCAACTGTCCCATTTACTTTACTAACTGTCTAATCAATAATCCCAACTGTCCCATATACTTTACTAACTGTCTAATCAATAATCCCAACTGTCCCATTTACTTCACTAACTGTCCAATCAATAATCCCAACTGTCCCATTTACGTTACTCACTGTCTAATCAACAATCCCAACTGTCCCATTTACTTTACTAACTGTCTAATCAAGAATCCGAACAGTCCCATTTAGTTTACTCACTGTCTAATCAACAATCCCATCTGTCCCATTTACTTTACTCACTGTCTAATCAATAATCCCAATTGTCCCATTTACTTTACTCACTGTCTAATCAATAATCCCAACTGTCCCATTTACTCTACTAACTGTCTGATCAATAATCCCAACTGTCCCATATACTTTACTAACTGTCTAATCAATAATCCCAACTGTCCCATTTACTTTACTAACTGTCCAATCAATAATCCGAACTGTCCCATTTACTTTACTCACTCTCAAATCAACAATCCCAACTGTCCCATCTATTTTACTAACTGTCTAATCAATAATCCCAACTGTCCCATTTAGTTTACTCACTGTCTAATCAACAATCCCGACTGTCCCATTTACTTTACTAACTCTTTAATTTAATTTAATTTAATTGAATTGAATTTAATTTAATTTAACTGTTTAATTTACTAACTGTCTAATCAATAATCCCAACTGTCCCATTTAGATTACTCACTGTCTAATCAATAATCCCAACTGTCCCATTTAGTTTACTCACTGTCTAATCAATAATCCCAACTGTCCCATTTACTTTACTAACTGTTTAATCAATAATCCCAATTGTCCAATACACTTTACTAACTGTCTAATCAATAATCCCAACTGTCCCATTTACTTTATTCACTGTCTAATCAACAATCCCAACTGTCCCATTTCCTTTACTAACTGTCTAATCAACAATCCCAACTGTCCCATTTACTTTACTCACTGTCTAATCGATAATCCCAATTGTCCCATTTACTTTACTCACTGTCTAATCAACAAACTCAACTGTCCCATTTACTTTACTCACTGTCTAATCAATAATCCCAACTGTCCCATTTACTTTACTAACTGTTTAATCAATAATCCCAATTGTCCAATACACTTTACTAACTGTCTAATCAATAATCCCAATTGTCCCATTTACTTTACTCACTGTCTAATCAACAATCCCCACTGTCCCATTTACTTTACTCACTGTCTAATCAATAATCCCAATTGTCCCATTTACTTTACTCACTGTCTAATCAATAATACCAACTGTCCCCTTTACTTTACTCACTGTCTACTCAATAATCCCAACTGTCCCATATACTTTATTAATTTTTTACTCAATAATCCCAACTGTCCCACATACTTTACTAACTGTTTAATCAATAATCCCAACTCTCCCATATATTTGCTAACTGTCTAATAAATAATCCCAACTGTCCAATGCACTTTACTAACTGTCTAATCAATAATCCCAACTGTCCCATATACTTTATTAATTTTCTACTCAATAATACCAACTGTCCCATATACTTTGCTAACTGTCTAATAAATAATCCCAACTGTCCAATGCACTTTACTAACTGTCTACTCAATAATCCCAATTGTCCCATTTACTTTACTAACTGTCTAATCAATAATCACAACAGTCCCATTTACTTTACTCACTGTCTAATCAACAATCCCAACTGTCCCATTTAAATTAGTCACTGTCTAATCAACAATCCCAACTGTCCCATTTACTTTACTCACTGTCTAATCAATAATCCCAACTGACCCATTTACTTTACTGTCTAATCAACAATCCCAACTGTCCCATTTACTTTACTCACTGTCTAATCAACAATCCCAACTGTCCCATTTACTTTACTAACTGTCTAATCAATAATCCCAACTGTCCCATTTACTTTACTAACTGTCTAATCAACAATCCCAACTGTCCCATTTACTTTACTCACTCTCAAATCAACAATCCCAACTGTCCCATTTACTTTACTAACTGTCTAATCAATAATCCCAACTGTCCCATATACTTTACTAACTGTCTAATCAATAATCCCAACTGTCCCATTTACTTCACTAACTGTCCAATCAATAATCCCAACTGTCCCATTTACGTTACTCACTGTCTAATCAACAATCCCAACTGTCCCATTGACTTTACTAACTGTCTAATCAATAATCCCAACAGTCCCATTTAGTTTACTCACTGTCTAATCAACAATCCCAACTGTCCCATTTACTTTACTCACTGTCTAATCAATAATCCCAATTGTCCCATTTGCTTTACTCACTGTCTAATCAATAATCCCAACTGTCCCATTTACTTTACTGTCTAATCAATAATCCCAACTGTCCTATATACTTTACTAACTGTCGAATCAATAATCCCAACTGTCCCATTTACTTTACTAACTGTCCAATCAATAATCCCAACTGTCCCATTTACGTTACTCACTGTCTAATCAACAATCCCAACTGTCCCATTTACTTTACTAACTGTCTAATCAATAATCCCAACAGTCCCATTTAGTTTACTCACTGTCTAATCAACAATCCCAACTGTCCCATTTACTTTACTCACTGTCTAATCAATAATCCCCATTGTCCCATTTACTTTTCTCACTGTTTAATCAATAATCCCAACTGTCCCATTTACTTTACTAACTGTCTAATCAAAAATCCCAACTGTCCCATTTACTTTACTCACTGTCTAATCAACAATCCCAACTGTCCCATTTACTTTACTCACTGTCTAATCAACAATCCCAACTGTCCCATTTACTTTACTAACTGTCTAATCAATAATCCGAACTGTCCCATTTACTTTACTCACTCTCAAATCAAGAATCCCAACTGTCCCATTTACTTTACTAACTGTCTAATCAATAATCCCAACTGTCCCATTTAGTTTACTCACTGTCTTTTCAACAATCCCAACTGTCCCATTTACATTACTAACTGTTTAATTTAATTTAATTGAATTTAATTTAATTTAATTTAACTGTTTAATTTACTAACTGTCTAATCAATAATCCCAACTGTCCCATTTAGTTTACTCACTGTCTAATCAATAATCCCAACTGTCCCATTTACTTTACTCACTGTCTAATCAATAATCCCAACTGTCCCATTTACTTTACTCACTGTCTAATCAACAATCCCAACTGTCCCATTTACTTTACTAACTGTCTAATCAATAATCCGAACTGTCCCATTTACTTTACTCACTCTCAAATCAAGAATCCCAACTGTCCCATTTACTTTACTAACTGTCTAATCAATAATCCCAACTGTCCCATTTAGTTTACTCACTGTCTTTTCAACAATCCCAACTGTCCCATTTACATTACTAACTGTTTAATTTAATTTAATTGAATTTAATTTAATTTAATTTAACTGTTTAATTTACTAACTGTCTAATCAATAATCCCAACTGTCCCATTTAGTTTACTCACTGTCTAATCAATAATCCCAACTGTCCCATTTAGTTTACTCACTGTCTAATCAATAATCCCAACTGTCCCATTTACTTTACTAACTGTTTAATCAATAATCCCAATTGTCCAATACACTTTACTAACTGTCTAATCAATAATCCCAACTGTCCCATTTACTTTACTCACTGTCTAATCAACAATCCCAACTGTCCCATTTACTTTACTAACTGTCTAATCAACAATCCCAACTGTCCCATTTACTTTACTCACTGTCTAATCAATAATCCCAATTGTCCCATTTACTTTACTCACTGTCTAATCAACAATCCCAACTGTCCCATTTACTTTACTCACTGTCTAATCAATAATCCCAACTGTCCCATTTACTTTACTAACTGTTTAATCAATAATCCCAATTGTCCAATACACTTTACTAACTGTCTAATCAATAATCCCAATGTCCCTTTTACTTTACTCACTGTCTAATCAACAATCCCCACTGTCCCATTTACTTTACTCACTGTCTAATCAATAATCCCAATTGTCCCATTTACTTTACTCACTGTCTAATCAATAATCCCAACTGTCCCATTTCTTTACTCACTGTCTAATCAATAATCCCCATTGTCCCATATACTTTACTCACTGTCTAATCAATAATCCCAACTGTCCCATTTACATTACTAACTGTCTAATCAATAATCCCAACTGTCCCATTTACTTTACTCACTGTCTAATCAACAATCCCAACTGTCCTATTTACTTTACTCACTGTCTAATCAACAATCCAAACTGTCCCATTTACTTTACTAACTGT
Organism: Sphyrna mokarran; assembly: GCA_024679065.1. Classification (NCBI taxonomy): domain Eukaryota; kingdom Metazoa; phylum Chordata; class Chondrichthyes; order Carcharhiniformes; family Carcharhinidae; genus Sphyrna; species Sphyrna mokarran. Next base: position 1,023 of record JAGIQG010000346.1, on the reverse strand, counting down.
CTAATCAATTATCCGAACTTTCCCATTTACTTTACTCACTCACAAATCAACAATCCCAACTGTCCAATTTACTTTACTAACTGTCTAATCAATAATCCCAACTGTCCCATTTAGTTTACTCATTGTCTAATCAACAATCCCAACTGTCCCATTTACTTTACCATCTGTTTAATTTAATTTAATTGAATTGAATTGAATTTAATTTAATTTAACTGTTTAATTTACAAACTGTCTAATCAATAATCCCAACTGTCCCATTTAGTTTACTCACTGTCTAATCAATAATCCCAACTGTCCCATTTAGTTTACTCACTGTCTAATCAATAATCCCAACTGTCCCATTTACTTTACTAACTGTTTAATCAATAATCCCAATTGTCCAATACACTTTAATAACTGTCTAATCAACAATCCCAACTGTCCCATTTACTTTACTAACTGTCTAATCAATAATCCCAACTGACCCATTTACTTTACTAACTGTCTAATCAATAATCCCAACTGTCCCATTTACTTTACTCACTGTCTAATCAACAATCCCAACTGTCCCATTTACTTTACTCACTGTCTAATCAACAATCCCAACAGTCCCATTTACTTTACTAACTGTCTAATCAATAATCCCAACTGTCCCATTTACTTTACTAACTGTCTAATCAACAATCCCAACTGTCCCAATTACTTTACTCACTCTCTAATCAACAATCCCAACTGTCCCATTTACTTTACTAACTGTCTAATCAATAATCCCAACTGTCCCATTTAGTTTACTCAATGTCTAATCAACAATCCCGACTGTCGCATTTACTTTACTAACTGTTTAATTTAATTTAATTTAATTTAATTTAATTTAATTTAATTTAACTGTTTTATTTACTAACTGTCTAATCAATAATCCCAACTGTCCCATTTAGTTTACTCACTGTCTAATCAATAATCCCAACTGTCCCATTTAGTTTACTCACTGTCTAATCAATAATCCCAACTTTCCCATTTGCTTTACTAACTGTTTAATCAATAATA